>JACEII010000006.1:9528093-9647265 GCA_014332785.1 Antheraea mylitta
TCACCGGACTACTAAGGCGAGCGCTTAAGGCACTCAGCCGATTTTATCTTGGCAACCAGCTCAAGGGTGCATGGCACACCTCGGCTTGGCTGTTGCCTATTGCATGCAAAATAGCTAACTATTCATATATGTATGAGTTGTTGAAACGTATATGTGTACCAAGCATACACGCCTCAACAACTCCTCCATATATTTATCATCGGAAAATTGAGAATTTTTCAGTTCGATAAGGGAAATTAACCCTTCCACTTTCATGTGTTAGCGTGTAGTGTGCACGTGTGTGGGGGTGATCGTGTAGTGTTGTAGCGGTGATGTATATTTGTGTGTCACCGTATCGCGCAAGCAACACACTCAAGGGCTCCCTACCGAGGGATCGAACCTAGGCTTGAGCCGCTGCCGTGGGCCACGGAGTCATTTTTTCAAACCTTGTTACAATAATTGGAGTGATAAAGTTTCAACAGTGCATTATTTATCCCAAGTCGAATGAGTCATTTTTCTGTATTTTCGAATGTTCTACGTACTTCTTTAGGGTTCTTTTTCAGGTTTATATTATATATTTTAAATGGTATAAACAATTACTGTTCTGAGTCTTCCTTCACAGTCCATATGATACGTTTCCATTGCGTAGTTGGTAACATAGACTTGATGATTGAATTCGTCCAAATAATAGGGACCGACTTTATCGATGTAATATATACGATCGGTGCCTGTACGAAAAAAATACAGATTGTACAATGGTTATCTACCGTTAAAAGTCTCGTTAAATTCGGTTGAGATGTTTCGAAAATTATCAGGAAAAATGTACAGACGAAAGAACAGTTTCAATTTTATTTTTATGTGTGGAAGATTGTACTGAGATTTGTTGTTTATATAAATATGTAAAAATCCAGTGTTATGGATCTTCGTCCACGATGAACTCCGAAATGACTCAACCGATTTGCATAAAACGTTGGCATTTATATATAACTAGCTGTTAGCCACGGCTTCGCCCGAGTTTTTTTTAATATATAAAATAAATGTAAAATTGTGATTTTGTATGTAAAATTACAGTAAAACTCTCGACAAATATTTGTAAGTAATTATATATGTGAATACTAACAGTGTGTCGAATGGGATGGGATTTATCATCGGCCACATATCTGGAACTTTAAACTACTATATACCACCCTCAGTGCTCACTGATACCATATAAGAAAGTATTAAATATATTAAGCTATACATTATCGAACAATATGTGTTAAATCTTTTATTGTAATGATATAATGTGCCCATATTGTCGATATAATTAAGTTATTATTATAGGTTGCTATAATTTAAATTACATACAAACGTATTATTTTCAATTATACTTATTCTTGGAGTCTAGTACAGCGCACGTCTCATGCGGATGTTTACAGTGAACAACATATTTTATAACAATGGACGGGTAACAGTTCATCACTACATATCATAGTGTAAAACAAAGTCCTCTCACACGTCTATCTATATGTCTGTTCGCGATAAGCTCAAAAACTACAGAACGTTTCTTCATGCCGTTTTCACCAATATATTAAATGATTTTTGGGCAAAGCTTAGGTATAGTTTGTCTTATTATTAGTGCGGGCAACGTCTGCTGCACCCGCTAATTTAAAATAAAACAGCTAATTAGTTAGTTATTTGCCCATAAAATTCCAGTTCAAATATTAATTGTAATCCGGTGAAGCTGTTTTTTTTTCTCGAACTGACTACGCTATTGACCTAGTAAGGTCTTAACAGCTTCCGGTGAAGCTGTTAAGACCTTGCTAGGTCAATAGCGTAGTCAATTCTAAGAAAAAAAAAAACCGTTCAAATAGATCCAGCCGTTACCAGATTAGGCCCCCCTCGGCAGCGGTTCAAGCCTAGGTCCGTGCCCTCGGCGTGGAGCCCTTGAGTGTGCTGCTCGCGCGATACAGTGACACAAAATCTTACATCACTGCAACAACATTACACATATGACCCCCACACACATGCACGCATACACGCTTACACATGAAAGTGGAAGCGTTTTGTTTCTTTCCCTTATCGAACTGAAATAGTTAAGAAAATTATGCGATACGTAATGTATATAGATGTTGAGATATGTATGCTTGGTACACATATATGTTCCAACAACTCATATATGTATGAATAGTTAGCTTAGGTCAGCTCAGATAGTTCGCGAATTGCACATATCAGGCAACAGTCCAAGCCGAGGTGTGCCGTGCACCCTTGAGCTAACTGTCAAATAAAATCGGCTGAGTGCCCTAACTGGATTTTATATTTATATTCATAACCTTTGGTTACTTGATTCTATATTGTGTTAAATTGGTGGTGTTTTATGTAATATAGTTCGTTTATTGTGCATAAGTGAAATAAATGAAAAATAATACCATGGAGCATGAATTTTGTGGTCTTGAAAATTAAGAAGATAAAAATTAACGAAGTATTATATAGAGAATTTGGCGCTTACACCTTTTCATTAACTTGGACATAGAAGAAAACTGGCTTATAAGAATACATAATAAATACATATATTGACAACTTCAGAATTGGCAGTATGGATTTAATACCTTCGCCTGTCTTATTGGAGGAATATTATTACTATTAAACTTTTTGCATTGCAACACAAAATAAACTTTGGAAATGTTTGCGATATAAACATACCACGTATAATCAGAAATTGGAAACAAAACTAACGTAGAATATTTTTTTTAAATAGGAACACAAAATAAACCCTGAAAATATTTGCGAGAGAATGTTATCACGTTACCATGGCAACGTATATAATACTGACGGTAACACGCAGCGCAAGCTCTCAAAATAATCCGATTTTGAGACATTCTTCATTAGTGCTCCGCTCCTATTGGTTTTAACGTGATGATATGTAGCCTATAGCCATCCTCGATAAAAGCTATCTAACACTGAAAGAATTTTCAAATCGGACCGGTAGTTCTTGTGATTATCGCGTTCAACTAAACAAACAAACAAACAAACTCTTCAGCTTTATATATTAGTATAGATTTAAGCCAACTTGAGACCTACGATAAATTATATCTCAATTAATGGCTTCAATATTTTTAAACTACAAATTAAATGATTGTCAATGTTGATTATTGTTACTAATTGTAGGTTTTGTTAGTATGAGGAAGTCATCTCGCAAAAGGAGGCAGCGGAGAGGGCCCGCGAGGCGGACCCCCTCAGTGACCGTCTTCACCATAGGAGGACCGGCAGGAGGAGGCGGCGCTTTGCCCAACTCCTCCTGCAACCGTAGCCGGACCTGAGGGGATGCAGTCGGGGGGCTCATCCCCTCATTGCACAGATCCGGCGGACGAGGGGGGGCAACTGGCGTGTACCCAGCTGCCTCTCTATAGGTAGGAGCCCGGCGGCAACCTTCCGCCGGGTGGACCGTTGGGGCGGCTATTCAAGGGGAATAGCATATAACGATCCCTTGCCGCCCCAACATCACGGTCTGTCGGTACACCGTGGGGTTTTAGTCCGTGCGAGTCGGACATAACCCACTCTCTCCCACGGGAGGGTGGGTATCCATAAGGGATTTCCCCACATTAAAAAAAAAACAAACAAACAAATGGAGCTTTTAATGAATTTGTCAACAGCATATTGTATAACCGACTGTTACATATTATATGTTATTATAGATTGTGCGACGATTTGATTTTGAATTTCTTTTTCAACTCTTGTCTGTGGTATGGTGCACGTATTCTGTTAAACCCATAATACGAACGTAATAAATGACCAATAGCAACGCGTGGGCACGTTAGCTAGTACTCTACCGGTGTTATTACAAATAAGTTAAATACGTATTGAATACTTGCTTTAAAAAGGTTACGTTTTAAATGCACCGCGCTCGCTGAATGTTCGCCATCTTGCTCTTTTTTTTACCGCTTTGGTTAGGTTAGGTTAGAATTGCGAGAAAAGGATAACGTTAACTAACATCGGGCGAGCGTGGTGCATTTAGTACGAAACCTTTAGCAAGTATTGAGTTTTTGGCGGTATCTTAGTCTGCCATGTAGTGGATTTTATATTTTATTCATAATGTTTAATTTTTATTTGACTCTATATTTTGTAAATTTGGTGGTGTTTTACGCAATATAGTTAGTTTATTCTGCATAAGTGAAGTGAATGGAAAATAATACCACGGAGCAGGAAATTCTGATATGCTACAAAAACTCCCTGAAAAGTTCTAACAAGGGATCTACCATCTTGTTAGAATATTGAAATGATCACACATCATCATCATCATTACCCTTATCCCACTTAAGTAGGGTCGGCACAACATGTTTTCTTTTTCCATTCTCTCCTGTCAGATGTCGTCTCAGTATTCACACCTTTTACAGACATATCGTTTTTCACACAATCCATCCATACCTTTTTCGGTCTTCCTCTACTAGTATATCCATCCACTATCATACTCAACACTTTTCTAGTTACATGGTTTTCATCTCTCTTCATGACATGCCCATACCATGCTAACCGATTACTCCGTAACTTTTCTGTCACTGGTACTATTTTCAAACTGCCTCTAATATATTCATTCTTAATCTTATCCATTCTAGTTACACCACACATCCACCTTAACATTCGCATCTCTGCCACATGTAATTTTCTGTCATCCGTCTCTTTCGTAGCCCAGCACTCAGATGCATACAGCATGACCGGTCTTATCATAGTTATTGAAATGATCACACGACGCTCGTATTATTATTGTACTATAAGGTTCATTAAATGAAAACATTGACAATGGCAAGTGCTTCTGCGGAGCCAAAACAAGAAAAAGAAGAAGAAAAACAAGTATTTCATACGTATTTAACTTATTTGTAATAACACCGTATTGGTTTTAGTGTTGGACTACAATATCATCTTTGTTAAAAGACTTTGTGGTCTGAGATGGTAAACAAGCCAAACCTAGAAAGACTGACTCTCAAGTGTAGCTCCCGGAACACACCAACTGGTGCTTAGCAACAGACTTTGGGTTTGGGTTTGGGTGGTAGTTGACCAGGCGGATTTAGAAAAAGCCCTACCACTATGCTATGATTTCTGAGTTGCATAGTGTCGAACCTACGTCTATCGACGCGGCGTCCGAATCGCTATCAACTAAGCCATTATCGCTGTGAATATTAATTACAATTTTTAACCTTTACAAGCTAAATGAGTTCGTAAAGCTTTAGCTACTTCTATGATCTTCATTTTCAAATATTCCTTCCTTTCCGAGATGTTTTCACCAATGTTCTCCCAACATTTTTGTTTTGTCCCTGGAAGTTCTATGGTCCTTGAAAGATACACGTAAGATGCATTAGCGGTTTTATTTAACATTAAGTGTGCCCGTGACTTTGTCCGCTTGGAACTTTATTTAAAAAAACAGCGATTGACGTAAATTGGGTAGTCATTAAAATTACAATAACTTTTGATAGACCGAACGGATTTTAATGAAACAAAAACTAAATGTTACTCGAATATATGCTTTATGATTTTATCATAAACGCCGTATTTTAGTAGTGAATCAGTGATGCGTGTTCAAACATTAAGCAGAGAGGCAGGCATTTTTAAAAATGATTGAAATGTTTTTTTTGTATATTCCAAGAACATTTTGTCTAAAAAATACAGACAAGCTTATAACATTTTTTAACAAAATGTCGCAGTAAACGGTCGATTTCAACAAATTCGGTTATGTAATTTGTGCCTGATTGGTAGTGTACAAATTAAAAGAAATGAAAATTTAATTTTGTCGAAATGTATTTTTATAATGGATCTAATGATCCTAAATACCTAAACTCATTTTCTGCTTAATTACAAATGTACAAATTTCATCTTTATATTAGTACAATTAAATAAGGGGTTTTCGACTTCAAAGACAATGCCTGTCTTACTTTTTTTAAACTTTATCGGTTTTATTAAAAAAAAAAAAGTTTAAATACTTGCTTTTAAAAGGTTTCGTACTAAATACATCGCGTTTGTCCCAGGTAAGTTGGCGTTATCCTTTTTTCGCAAGTCTAACCTAATCGAGGTAAAAGAACGAGATGGCGACCATTGAGCGAGCGCGGTGCATTTAAAACGTAACCTTTTTAAAGCAAGTGTTCAATACGTATTTAACTTTTATGTAATAACACCGTATAGGATTTAGCGTTTGTCCTGAATTTCAATTGATGTTAAATTGCTATTCGATCCAAGAAGGTAAACACGCTAAACCTAGACTGTCTTTCAAGATTACCGCCTGGAACACACCTGAAAGTGGTTGGCATAATGATTTTAACTTGTAACTAGGCAGGCGGACTTGGAATAAGGCCGATCAACATGCAATGTTTCCATCACAATGTTTTCTTTCCCCAAAAGCTACGCCTTATTAGTAAGAATTTGTCAGAAATACGCTATCAACTAAGCCATCGTCATTTCAAACCACACTCGCTGAATAGTTGCTTAAAATATGTTCTAACATCATGCTGCTGTACTGCTGCTTCTGCTTAGTCATACTCTCTTCTTCCGCCTTCAGCGTTCTGAGTGTGTCCGCGATTTTATTAAAATCCCCAAGACGTCTGTTAAAATAGGCTGCCTCTTCCTCCAAACGTTCAACGTGGTGATCAGCTTTATGATTTTCAATTTTATCACGTATTATTTCCATAGCACGTATCACCTTTGCAAGGAGACGATTACATTTAATTAGTGGGTGAATATGTACGATTAACAATACCTTAGTTAGGTTAAGTTTACAGCAGTATTGTGCCTTGGAATTTGAATGCTCAGAACTTTTTTTTTTTTATCGAAGCACTGCATAGTGACTGCACTGTGCCTGATGTTAAGCATAGTACAATCCAAAAACAGTGGCGACCACCGAGAGACAGATTATCCATCGCCGGTCGCCGCTGTCATGCCGGCCATAATAACGAAAGTCACCCGGTACTGGATATGCACAGGCTGATCCCGAAACGCGACGTGCAGAAGCGAGTCACTATGACGGGCTTTTTCGCTATATGCATGGTGGTTGCGACCCAGTCGGACTGTAAAACCCTACCACCCCGCTTTCGCCATTGCCTCGTTCGTTATTCAGCAGGGTGCACCACGTGCAGATGAGGTTGGCTTGGGTGTCTCAAGTCTTAAGATGTTACTCGACACCCCTTACACCCCAACTAAACCCTTATCGTTGCAAATTTAATTTTTATTTTTGAAATAAAAACGCATTAAACAATGAGCGAACTGAACCTTCACGCTCGGCTCGGTGACACAATAAATCGTATTTATTCGGCTCTAGTCGCCATCAACTACGTTCACAGTCTAACAACAATGTTAATTGAAGTTAATGTTACGCGACGTTATGTTTCAAGATGGTAAGAACTCTTGCAGGTGCTTGACGTGAGATTTCTCATAAAAAGTCAGTAGTTGGTCAGAAAACTCAGTTATCCTGACATTTTGCTTCTAAAGTCAAACGTTGATTATATGATTCACGTAAAAAAAGTCCCTTCATGACGTTCAAACTACTAAACGTATCGGCTGTCGGCTTGTCTTGTGGTATATTATCGACTACACTATGGGGAATGTGCACAAGATCTGCGCCAGCTAATTTCACGGTCTCCATTTCACCTCAGGACTACCAGACGTTGCACAGACCTCCTTTCATTTGCGGTTGACATACCCTTCATCCGGACGAAGTGCTTCGCTTCGCCCTTTATTATACGAACCGCGAGGGAGTGGAATGCGCTGCCTGCATGTTATGTATATTAATTGTATGTATGTTATAGTGTTAGTTAGTGTATATATTAGTTAGTTAGTGTATATATTAATTGTATGTATGTTAATTACTGCGTGAACGCATTACATTCTAGGCCTCGTCCTCACTTTCCATTAGGTGTCACTGAGGTCATGCGTCGCATAGTGTATTATAAAAATAATAATAATAATAAAAAACTAGTCATAACCATTAGATGCAGAATTTTCTATAGAAGCTTTAACCTACTCAGTTTTTGGATTTGATTGACTCTTCGCCATTTTTAATGTTCAACAAACCGGGTGGGAATCTCTACCTGTACATAATGACAAATTGTTGCAGGTGCTCTAATAAGAAAGGACTTATTTAGAGTTTTTGGGGATTTTAGTCTGTCATGTAGTGGTTTTTATATTTTATTCATAATCTTGTGTTATTTGACTCTATATTGTATTAATTTAGTGGTGTTTTATGTAATATAGTTAGTTAATTGTGCATAAGTGAAGTAAATGGAAAATAATACCACAGAGCATGAAATTCTGAGATGCCACAAAAACTCCCTGGAAGGTTCTAGCAACGGTTCCACCATCTTGTTAGAATACTGATTCACACGATGCTTAATATTGAAATGATCGCACGACGCTTGTGATTGTGACTACGTGACAATGGCAGTAATAATCAGAAAGATTGATTGCCAAAAAAAAGGACTTACTTCATTATTGTCAGTGGAACTTCTCCTATAACGTCTGTTTAACGTCATTTGTTCCTTATTCTTGTCGTAAAGTTGATCGAGCAGTTCGTTGACTGACTTATCTCTGTTTTCCTTAACTTCGCGAAGATTGTTACGTAGACGCAATACAATTTCTTCAATACTGGTACCGATCTGATTGACCTTTGAAAGAAACATGTTGCTATTATTTTTCAGAAATCTATACTAATATTATAAAGAGGTAAAGTTTGTGAAGTTGTGACGTTGTACGGGGTAAACTCAGCAACAACAGGTCCGATTTGAAAAATTCTTTCAATGTTATATAGCTCATTTATCGAGAATGGTTATAGGCTATATATCATCATGCTAAGACCAATAGGAGCGGAGCACCAATGAAGAATGTTTCAAAGTCGGGGGTTTTTTTCCCTCCTGAGAGCTTCCGCTGTATGCGTTAGCGCAAAGTGTCTATTCAACGCGAACGAAGTCGCGGGCAAAGGCTAGTAATATTATAAACGAGAAAGTATCTAAGAATGTACTGATATTTGTTACACTTTCATTCAAAAGCTATTAAATATATTTTGATACAATATGATGTGATTTATATAATTTTAGAAGCTGACCTGGCTTGTTTTGCTTCAGTTATTATCTACATGTTGAATTAAAATTATGATAATTGATTCAGATAGAGCGAGGTTACATAGTAAATAGATTAACAGAACACGTCTGTTCGGGCATAAATTGGTTGGGGGTAGCCAAATATTTTTTTTTATTTTTGACACATCGTTTGTCAACGGAAAAACGGAGATGACTGGTCACTTGCGCTTGTACGGCGGACTTGCACGGCGGCACTTGGTCGGAACCCGCGCTTAAATTAGGATTCACTACATACACGGCGGTCCGGAATTATGTTTTGTGATTTGTATACGAGTTACTTTGGATAACTGGTACTCTCACCATCGGCCACGGCGGCGAAGACATATTATATCAGGTGAGTGAGCCTTTATCCCGATTATAAAGAAATACTTTCGGCATACATTTTCAAGGGGTATTTGCCTCCAGCCAATTTATATACAGTCCACTACCTAGGCTAGATCCTCCGATCAGTGTGGGTGTGGTGGTTGCCACCCCAACGTCTACCAAAAAATAAACCGGGGTTGAAAAGAAAATTCAAAATTAAAACGTAGCGCCATTTATGGAATATCTATTACAGTCGGCTCTACAGTTCTTTGTCAACAAAATAAATTAAAGCGCCATGTTTTCGAGATTGACGAAACTTACAATTAATAACAATTATCACAATTCTCGATCATATGGTGGTAGAGCCACGCTGAAGTTATTATCGATTTTAGCATGAATGGGTCAGCTCGTCTGGGGTAGTACCACCCTCTCACAGAAAACCGACTTGAAGTAACAGTGCTTACACTATTGCGTTTCGTTGGGTCAGTGAGAGCGCCTCCTCTTTTCTCTCCTTCGCCCATTTCCCCCATACCCCCAGAATGCAACGCACTTGCGACTCCCTTGGTAACACCTAGCAACAGCTAGTGTCTATGAACGGCGGTGATCGCTTAACATCAGGTTACGCGCGTGTTCGGTCGTCTCCTATATGATATAAGAAAAACAATCATGTAATTTGTATTTGTATATTGAGACCATTAATCGAATATCCTATTTCTCAAGTTGGACCAAATTGTACATGAAGGCCAACGTTTCACGAAGATCGGTTAAGTAATTTCAAAATTCATAGTGGGCAAACATCATAACACTGAATTGTTATATATATGTATTTAAATATATAAGATACAGTTTCTTTGAGGCTTAATCACGTTAAAATTATTAATGAGACTTTTATCATTTTGATGCAGAATTTCTCGTAAATATCTCTTGTTGTCCATTCGATTAAACCTTCGCCGTTTTTTATTGACTGATTAAAAGTGCCTGTATAGATTAGTATTTTATAAGTTAGATACTATTTTCTACAAGATACACAGAGTTTCGACAATTTACAAATATTTGGGTTATACGGTCTTCATTTAGTTTGTCCATTTGGAATATATTAATTTTAAAACCATGACTTAATAACTGACTTGAATATAATTATCAGTGCTGACAAAAACTTAACAAACGATTACCAACGAATTTCCTGGTGTTGGATTTAGGTGTTAACATGCGCGCGCATCGTAAAAATTCACACATAATTTTTGTCAAACGCACCAACAAAAATATAAATAGATATGTTTGTAAAACACATATGCATTTGGAAGTGAAATTTGCAGTAGGTAGATAGCTATACGGACATTGAAACGACTCAAGTAACAAAGGACGGAAATTAGATTGTACAAACTATGATAAACGAGTATACACGGGCAAAGAGATGAATTCTTTATTCTTATATTTCATGGGAGGCATCAAAAATGTGGGTTACCTGACGTTAAGTAATCACTACCGTCCATACACATCAGCAACTCAGGGGAGTCGCAAGTGCGTTGCCAGCCTGTGTTGGTTGGGAAGGGGAGAGGGGAAGAGAGGGAGGGAGGTGGGCTCTTTGTCGAAATGTTCTATACTATACAATTAACGCAGTGGTATTAAACTTTTACAATTGAGCTAAGAAGTCGCGATTCTCTGCATTATGACTGACTGACTATATATCCTAAAAAAAAAATTACAAAAAATATGACGATGCTATTAATAAGTAGAACTTACACGATCCGCCAACATCATTGAAAAGTAAACGTGTACGAATTCAAAAATCTCACTAATTCTTTTGACCGGAATTTGAAAATAATTTTTGGCAAATGCATCAATTTTACTTTTTGGATTCAACTGCCCTAACTCATCAGCGAATTGGAATAATTTCTCCATAAATATACTATATTTCACTTCTATATCTTCGTAGTTCTGCTTCTCGGTGGCTGTGGTGACAGGAAGGTATTCCTTCCCGAAGTTTATTTGTTCTGTCTGATGGATATATATTGTCTTTTGTATCAAATCTCTCAGTTCTTGTTGATCTAAAACGTTGGTCAATCTATCAGTCTCTTTTAACAGTTCATCTGTCTTTAAAGTTATGTAATACATTAGACTTTTCACGATTTTTTTTATTTCCCCATAATAAGTGTGGTACGCTCCGTCGACAAACGGTACGTCTATTATAAGTCGAACGTAATTTCGTAATTTCGACGACGTATCGTCTATAACGCATAAATACACATTTTCTAAAGTTTTACGTCTGAGTTGATAAGCAAATTCTTTATAAACATCCATATATACGTATATCCTTTTTGAAATTATTGAAAACAAAACGATAATTTCTCACATAAATTACAACATCAAAGTGACAAATATTATAGTCGACATCATTCGTAATAATACTCCTTTTTACAGGGAATTAAAAAAGAATATGAGTCTAGCCAGTTTCATTATTACTGCGAAAATAAAATCTATTGTGTCGGTCTGCAAAATTTTAATTAACGAATTATACTTAAGTACATTCAATGATCTCAAAACGCGACAAATTAAAAAAAAAATATTTAAAAAATTATCACCACGTACATATAGTGCGTTATAGGTAACAATATATTTTTTAATTATTCCGTAAAAAATATGTGCACACTATATGTATTGAAAAATATATATAACCTTATATGACATAAACGCATTGTAACGATTTTTTGGCCTCAGATATTTTTCGATTGAAGCGGATATCGTCAGCAGTAATTATGTCGTATCTTTGTATAGTTTTCCTTACTAGCGTATAAACTTTTGCACAAAAATAAGTTAATCGAGTGAACACCATAAATAAGGACATGCAATATAGTCATTTTAAGTTTTAACATGTAATGTACTGTTGAACCATATGAACCTTATCTCATAAATTCACTATATAATACAGTATATAGTGATATAACAAAAAGTCTAATATCATGTATACACATTAAAACCCTACTATAAGTATTATTATGTACCTCTATTTGGATAAAGATACATATTTTTTATTTTGAGAAAATCAGTAATGTCTATAAAAAAAAAATTTGTTCCAAAATGTTACCACAGGCTAATAATAATTTGTCTATAAGTGGTGTTACCTATGGTAGACCACAGAATACAGATGATTAGACTGTCAAAGATCTACCACCACCAATGGACTCTGGAATAATCTGTCAATATTTATCAAAATTTTTATCGAAAACACCTGAAATTATGAATGATAACATACGTTTCGCTGTCATCGTTCACTTCATTTGCACAAAATAGATATCACTGATATCGTCTTTTGCTAATGTAAGTGACGCTTTTCTAGAAACATTTCATTTCATAAGATTTGAAGCAGGAAAATAAATCCGGCTTATGGTATTATCATATTTCAGTCATATTTATTGTTGTTTATAACCATAAAACGTATCATTGGTTGTGTTGTTGTGGTAGTGTGTTGAACAGTATTACGGAGTGTTTTTTTATATGTAGGCGTGGATGGAAGTCTGTGAGTGTCCTTAAAAACCGGAGTTGAACGGACTTGTGTTCAAACATCCGTATGCGTACGTACGTGACGATCATCACAAAGCCTTTGTGTCCAGTTTCCAATGTAACATGTGTTAAACCACCCAATAAATTCATATCACCATGACCTACATTCTTTAGTTTATGTAATCTGATACTCGTGTTTCTATCGTTTGAATATTGTAGACGGCGTTCCTGTTATTTTTTACAGAAGAACGTGTGAGATGTTGTACTGAATTATTTATATGTATTTCAATAAGAAAAACAAGTGATAAAAAATCATGGCGAGATATTATGAAAACACTTCAATGTTTAACTTCAGTTGGGATCAAGTTGCACGCGGTTATTGGAAGAGATACCCAAATCCTTTAAGGTTAGTATGCATAAAACTCTTTTGATGTGTTTGATTAATGTTTTTTTAATAATAATTGAAAGGTTTGTGCAGTATTTTTTTCTACCACTATATTTGGCTTCTTCTGTACAATACTGAGTTACTGGACACAACTTTAATGTAATTTAGTGTTTAATGACTTATCTAATATACAAAATGGCTACTGTGTTCAGATATCAAAGATTTGCATGCCCATTCACAAAGTATCAAAAAGAAAAAATCCAATTTTTTCATTTATTTTATGATTATATAAAAAAAAAAAACATTACATCTTTCACAGATATTTTATAATCTGGAATCAAAACAGAAACATTATAGTAAAATTATTTAAATATTCACTAGTATTTACATTTCTTTTAAATTCTGTTTACAATTATAATAAAGTATTTTAATCTGCTGAAATATAACATTTTACTCACTTAGTTTGACTGTAAGCTACATTTAAAAGTACAATAAGATCAGGCATTTTATTAAGAACTCTGTGTGTCACAGTATCAATCCAGTTTAATTTTAGGAATGTAAAGTTACTAACAATTCATCTAGGTAAGTAGTAAATTCTGTTCAGATCATGATTGTTGAGTAGGGAGCCGACTGCAAATCTGACTGGAATGCCCAGAGATTAGTGTTAAAACATGCAACAAAACAATCTATTAGATATAACATATTACTGCAGATTAAAAATATTTAAATTAGCAGTGATCTACTAGAAACATAATCTATACTAATATTATAAAAAGGTAAAGTTTCTGAGTTTGTTATCTTGTAAGGAGTAATCTCAGGAACTACTGGTCTGATATGAAGAATTGTTTCAGTGTTATATAGCTCATTTATTGAGGAAGGCTATAGGTTATATATCATCGTGCTAAGACAGATAGTAGCGGAAAACCAATGAATAATGTCTCAAAATCAGGTTTTTTCCTCTTCAGAGGTTCCACTGTGTGTTACCATCAGCCCAAAGTAATTATTTCACATGGACGAAGTTGCGGGCAGAGACTGATAAAATATAAAAGATTTGTATATCTTTGATAACCTGTAAACTAAACTTATTTAGTTTAATTTCTTTTCTAGAATTATCCAGTAATAAGTTTATAATGCAATAATAATATATACTACCTGAAAGATGCTCTCCTCAGTGGCTTTTACAAGCTTACCATTTACTGGTTTACCAATTAGTCAATTTACTGAGGTGGTGTGAATTAATAAAGACACCAAAAGTATTCTTGAAATGGTATATATTTTATATAATTTACTAATACAGTTATTACACCAATTTATATGAACGTATCCGACGATCAGTTGGAGGGGATTGAGGCAGGCAACGTCGAGCGTGTGCCTTGCAATTAGTCTATGTAGACATACTGCTGTGCATGTGCTATACTGTGTCGCTACACAGGCTAACGTGATTACAGTTTGAAAAAATGTGGTTAATATTATGAAACGGGTTTTACTATTCTTTGACTGATTAATAATCAGAAAAAACATATAAATTCTAGCTTATCATGTACTTTTCAGCACTCATGTTCTATCAGAGGACACATGCAGCAGGCAGGTGAAGGATGGATGCCTCCATACTAAAAGGATCCTGACTAAAACAAACCGTGTTCCAAAATGGGGAGAAAGGTATTTTTTTTTTAAATCAAAATCAAAAATATTTTTTTAGTTTAGGCCCTAATAAGGCATTTATGAACATCAAAAACTACCACTGGTTCGGAAAACAACCGAGCCATCGAGAACAACCAGCAAGAAACTTGATCAGGTACATTTTTCTTTTTCTTTACATTTATTTCCAATACATCATACAATAGCTTATAGTGGATGCACAGAGATGAGTCTATTACATACTGTTTACATACTGATCCACTCTATAATATCCTTAATTTTTATTTCTTTTACTACCATAATTCTCATTTACTTCATTAGCACCTATGATTTTCTTAATGGAGTTTGGAAATTCAAAGGGTTGTTCACATTACACAAAACAGTTTCTTTTGTTTCTTTTCTTATCCGTAAATTTTATTGCTATTAACTCTGCTGGTCAACAAACGAGGCAATGGCGATAGCGGGGTGGTAGGGTTTTACAGTCCGACTAGATCGCAACCATCATGTACATGGCGAAAAAGCCCGTCATAGTGACTCGCTTTTGAGCGTCGCGTTTCGGGATCAACCTGTGCATATCCAGTACCGGGTGACTTTCGTCATTATGGCCGGCATGACAGCGGCGACCGGCGATGGATGCTCTGTCTCTCGGTGGTCGCCACTGTTTTTGGATTGTACTATGCTTACCATCAGGCATAGTGCAGTCACTTTGTCGTGCTTCAATAAAAAGAAAAAAAAAAACTTTAGGTGTTAGTATGCATTTAATATTAGAATCTCAACAGGAAGTAGATTAGTCTGTAGTAAACACTGTAATTGGTAAATATGGCCTCCACTTGAAAAGATACTAATCATAAACCTAGCATCCTAATTCATTAGTAGGTGGTAGAGACACACTGAAGCTATTGCTGGTTTCAGCATGAATGGATCGGCTCGTCCGAGTTAGTACCACCCCTCTCACAGAAAACCGACGTGAAATAACAGTGCTTGCATTGTTGTGTTTCGTTCGATCAGTGAGAGCGCCGGAGGCCCACCTCCTTTCCTCTTTCCCATTCCTTCCCCTCCCCCCTCTCCCATATACAGGCTGGTAATGCACTTACGACTTCCCTTATGTCGCTAGTGTCTATGGATGGTGGTGATTACTTACCTGACACACCAGTTCATTTGCCTCCTTTGATATAAAAAAAATTATAAATATAAATAATAACAAATCTATACTAATAATATAAAGAGGTAAAGTTTGTGATATTGTGATGTTGTGACGTTGTAGGGGGTAATCTCAGGAACTACTGGTCCGATTTGAATAATTCATTCAGTGTTATATGGCTCATTCATCGAGAATTGTTTCTATATATCATCAAGCTAAGACTAATAGGAGCGGAGCACAGATTAAAAATGTTTCAAAATCAGGATGTTTTGTCCATTTGAGAACGCGAACGAAGTCGCGGGCAGATGCTAGTATAATTATAAATCTGAATGTGAGAGTGTTCTTTTGTTACACGTTAACTACTCAACAAATCATCATAACACTTTGTATATATAAGTGCTCCTCCAGTGGTCCAGCTCTGACCATAAACAAAAAAAACTTTCCAATTATTTTTCAACATTTATTCAGACAAATGTAGTGTTCCTGAGAGTTAGAATAGATATACATTAACGCAAGCGATGCCACAAGCAAATGCTAGTTGAAAATAATATACAAATTCACAAGATGTTTTACAGTTCTATAGCAGTATAGTATATTGACCTTACCTCAAAAATAGAACATTTAAATATTTGACTAGTAAATTTAAACTGATGTACTATTTATCCTGAATATTATGTAGCACAAGTGAATAAATTATAGAATTTGTATATATAGCTAACTAGTTTTAATTGAGTATTACAATGCAATGCCAAATAAGTGTAATTTTAGTCCTTCATGAAATCATTGTCTTTTTTATATTTCTAGAACTTTCATAGAGTCTACTAAATCAGAATGGTACTACCCGATTAGGTCTCCCACGGCAACGGCTCAAGCCTAGGTTCGATCCATCGGTAGGGAGCCCTTAAGTGTGTTGCTTGCGCGATACGAGGACACAAAATATACATCACTGCTACAACACTACACGATCACCCCCACACACGTGCACGCCTACACGCTTACACATGAAAGTGGAAGGGTTTACTTTTTTCCCTTATCAAACTGAAAAAACTCCCAATTTTCTCGTAATAAATATATGGAAGAGTTGTTGAGGCGTGTATGCTTGGTACACATATACGGTTCAACAACTCATACATATATGAATAGTTAGCTAGGCTAGCTAAGATAGGTCGCGATTTTACATGCAACAGGCAACAGCCAAGCCGAGGTGTGCCGTGCACCCTTGAGCTGGTTGCCATAATAAAATAGGCTGAGTGCCTTAAGCGCTCGCCTTAGTAGTCCGGTGAAGCTGTTAGGACCTTGATGGGTCAATAGCGTAGTCATTTCGAGAAAAAAAAAACCAGTTCGTTTGCCTCCCATGATATAAAAAAAAGTTTTAATGTATTTACTATCTAAGACCACGTCGTCTTTTAAAATCAGATCAAGTGATATAGACAGAAGCGTAGTTCTCATGAAACGATAAAATTATTGTTAGTTGAACAAAGTCGCGGGCATCTACTTGTGGTAAATAACAGCTTATCTAAAAATAATTATTATCTATGTCGTAAGTTTACAAAATCTTATTATGTTATGAAGGTAAGTCGCAATTATCAATAGGGGCGTGGCAGTATGATAAATATAAAAATAGATAACCAAGTAGCATGCCTATTATTCAACAGCTTACTTTAATAATGAAAATATGGATTTAATTGAAAAGATTGCTTACATCTATATCTATACATATAATAAAAACGTAAATCTAAGATTTGTGACAAAAATATTTCAATTTCAACCATTTTCAGAAATGTCTCCCTCTCTGTCTTGTCTTTCTTTGAATACACATCACTGATAAAGTAGTGTGTTCACGATAACATTTCACGAAAATCATAACGCATATCATCGAGTAACATTTAGTCTAGGTTTCCTTAAAATCTGCGTACTCTTTCTATCTACCGGTGAAAACCGTATGAAAATCCGTTCAGTAGTTTTGTGTTTATCGCGAACAGACAAATAAGCAAACGTGGCAGAGGACTTTATTTTAAACTATGTTATGATATACGGTAATTGTTTACTTTGTGTTTATAAGGTACTAGCTATTCAGCTCAGTTTTGTAAATAATTACCATCGTTCTCGACACCCCCCGCGGCGTCACACAGTCCGTCCGTACTATGGATTCATTTTCGTTTAGATTGCTTTCTGACCTACAATTTGTAGGATCATTGCTCTGCCCTCGAGGACCGAAGCGTGATATAATAAGTATAATCTGTAACCTTCGTCAATAAAGAATAGCGTAAAGTACTGAGGATAAGACTGGTCAAAATTTGCGTGTCGATTCCATTTACATTGTAGGTAACCCCTAAGGTAATGAAAAGAGGATGAAAATTTATATGAAAATCCAATTTTTTGAACTTAGTAAAAAAAGTCGAATTTCATAGGTTTTCATAAGATTAATAAATATCCTATATAGGCATTAATAAAGATACAAACGCAGACGAAGACGTGGGCGGATACTAGGAGAATACAAAATGCATAGTTTCCCAAATCTGATAGGTGGTTACAGAGATAAGTGTATCGAAACACACGATCTCTCCAGCCTCACAATATTAGTACCAGCAAGATAAAAATGTATCAAACGGTAACAAGGCCAAATTAATTGTGGATTAAATCAACAATTCTAAATTGAAGTAACAGTTGGCGGTGGCTCCATCCAAATTCCTTGAACATAGGACAAGGACACCCACCGTTTCATACTATATATTTTATAGCTATTTCAAAACAATATTTTTAAATAAATATTAATTAGGGCATTCGAATTAGAGGTCAATTGATATCAGTCAAGAGTACTTTACCAAGTTAATTTGAATTAAATGGTGTATTAAATTTGTATGTACGATTGAGGTAAATAACCAATTTGTGTATAGATTTCGATTTTGATACTAGTAATGTGGCGAGTCTAATGATAGCATTAGAAATGTTTGGTTCTAGAAACAATTTTATTGTTTTGGATTGACATGAATTAATGATTTATTTGATAAATTGGTGTAATTGTGATAATACATTGATTTAAAAAATACCTAAAAATGTATGCCAGGAGTTGATAATTTGACTCCTATTAATGATTAGCTGTGCTCGCGACTCCGTTCGCCTGGAACCTAATGCAAAAAAATAGTGACATGAGACATCTGAATGTATTAAGTCCATTTACTTATGTGCTCTTCTCTCGTACCTTAGTTGTATCGTTATTAAAATTACAATAACTTTTGATATACTGAACCAATTTTAATGAAACCAAGATTAAAGGTTAGTCGAAGATATGCTTTATCATGAGGTTTCATCAGGAATGCAGTATTTTAGCTGTGATACGCGTTTTATCAAACAAACACACAGACATTTCTAAAAAGGATTGAAATGTATTTTTTTTAATTACTTATTCCTACTTTTTTATTACTTATTCCTAGACATTGGCAACAATTTTTTCACAATAATCTAAACCAGTGTTTCCCAACCGTTGGGCCTACCGCCACACAGGGAGACAATTTAAAAATGGATTCTACACGACTTTAATGAACTCTTTCGCTTTGGGTTATTTAAATGCAATGCTAGATATCGGTGATAAATTTAACAAAAGAGGCAGTTTAAAGAAACTGCTGTAAATAATTATTCGGTATTATTTAGTTTGACGTTACCAAAATATCAACTGGGTATTTAAGAGTTGTCAAGTCAAGTAAGTTTTTCATTATATGTTTTGAAATTTTACTTACGATGTTTTGATAACAATTTCATAGTGATTTCTTCCTAAACTTATATATACTAACTAGCTGACCCGCGCACCTTCGTTTGCGCCAAGTCGGTTATTACCGGTTCCAATTTTATTTTTAGAAGCGAAAAACCTTAAAAAACCTAGATCCCGACTATAGCGATACCTACCGGGTCCAATTGAGAATCCGGACTACCTTATATATATTGACAAAAAATGTCTTCCCGGTACCCCTGGGTTTCTCCTCTGGCCCTCACCTACGCAATAATTTTACCGCTTATAGTTCTTATTTCGCATTATCTTTTAACCAACTCCATCAATTAAAATGCTGTGAAAAGTAAAAGTTACTCCCATAAATTTTTCAGTTTGATTTAACTATTTGTTTCAATAAAAAATTGTAAAGTATACATGGAGTCTGTAAGCTTACACCTTTTTGATAATGGAGTTTTATAAATACGAACTATATAATTTAGTTTTTCCTGATTAGGCCACTGAAATATATTAAGACAAACATAAAACTTACAGCTATTATGTCTTAAATAAACATACATTTACATAATAATTACTGTTACTTATTGTTATGTTAAAGTTTAATTTTGGTAAAACATATACAATTAGGCAGAATATCGAAAAAAGAAGAAAATATGCCATAGGATTAAACAAACGTACTATACTGTTAAGTAAAATATCAAACAATACAATACAATTAACAGTCATTGATTCAAATGAAATTTAATAATTAGGATAACTGAGAACTTTACAAACAGTCGGCCTATGCTGAATATTTTGTAAGCAATGTAGAGAATATGTCAATAAGATAGTTTGATCTCATTTATGTGATAGTAGGTATTTGATAGCTTCTATTATAGCAACTACTTCAGGTGTATAGGTGAAAGATAAAGAAGGAATATCTATTACCTCTTTATATTATTAGTGTAGATAAAAACGATATATAATGTCTGACATTGTCATATAAATAAATATATTATTGCGAGCATACGGCTACATGAATGTTACTGCCGAATGTTGCGATATAAAAAAAAGTTAGAAACTTAGCGTAAATCATTTTGATCTAATGTAGCTAATTCGGAAGCTTAGAGGTTTAATGCTAATTATATTTAATTGAAATATGGCAAAATATTATCGAAATGTGCAAAATAATATCGAAATGTAGTGTCAGAAAACATATAAAAATTTCCATATTAATAAATATTTTAGTACCTATCTACCTGCCTAAACACAACAAATAAAAAACAAAATGCAACATTGAGGAAGATTTTTAGAAACTGCCTGAAATTATTAATGTACCTAAGTAACACATTTCAGTTCATAAGCATTAAAACTGAATCCATATAAATCCTATTGTACGTGACTATTATTTTAGAAGACGTAATGAGTATCTTGGGCTTCAGTTCTGTTATATCCCAAAGAGTTTTCGATTAAATCTTCCTTTGCGACTTGACTTTTTCCGACATTTCCATCATTTACATGAAATCTTGACATATTATATACCAATACGCTCCTTGCAAATGACTTTATTCTCTGGTTGCCGCATGAAGAGCCGTACAGTAGTTTTTGAGTTTATCGCGAACAGACAAACAGACGTGGTAGGGGATTGTTTTATACTATGTAATGATGTACAGCATTCGTCTAGTCACCGATCTATTATATGTATATAGACCATCATTATTATCATTACTTATTAGAAAAACAAAGCCTCCTACCGTGTCTGTCTGTCCGTTTGTCTGTTTGCGATAAACTATTGAACGAATTATTTTGAGTTTTTCACAAATAGGTAAAGTGATTCATGACGAAGGTTTTTGTATATAATTTGTGATATGTTTTTTATAATCAGGGTGGGACATCATATGGCAGGCTTGCTGGATGGTGGATGCTGCTTGATAATAAGTTGATTTTTTTTAATCGTTCAAACCATTAAGAGTTTAGTAAGTAAAAAAAAATGCCTGCCAAATATATCAAACAACAGTTTCACTCAATCCATGCGTGCGAAGCAGGGAGTGACAACTAATTTCTTATAATTTAAAATCAGCCGTACAATATTTTGTACGCACTGCGTTGTGATATACAGCAAATACAAAATAAACATGGTCGGTTTAGTAAATTTGTAGTCCGGTGAAGCTGTTAAGACCTGGCTGGGTCAATAGCGTAGTCAAACTGAGAAAAAAAAATAAATAAATGATTCACGTATGTATATAATAAATTTGGTTAAGACGAACCTAGCGCCATCTATTATGAAGTAACATCAGTAATTTCGTTTTGTTTGAAGTACGAATGACCGTTGAATAATTTGGATATTGTTAATTAAAAAAGTACTAAAATCTACTACTGGGAGGGTAAGGTCAGGAAGATGTAAATTTGAGATCATATATGTGTTTGATGGCATATAACAAAAAAAAACACATAATATAAAATCTAGATTGGGACACCCTAATTACCTACAGGCATAAAATTTACTTAACGATCTATTCTCATACCTACCAAATATACCTTAAAATTTTATAAAAATCGGTCTAGCCGTTTCGGAAGACTTCGAACATAAACAGGGAAGATAAAAATGTGCATAAAATGTATTGAAGTTGATAATTATTATTACTGTATACGTCTAAACGCTTTAGAATTTTATGTCACCTTTTTTTAGAACATATAATGAGTATAGTGGGCTATCCTTAAAATATAGATAGATATATGCCCTCACAGACCTTTTTGTAGATCTATATTGTCTCTGTTGTTTCATTATTTACACCTGGCTAAAAACAAAAAGAAAAATGTGTCATGTCATTGTCATTATATGAAGTCGTCAATACATTTTGCAATGGACGTCACTTTCTTTTATTTTAACCTATACATACAAAAGTAAACCTTATTACATATACCCAACATACATTGTTATATCTCAAAAGAAATTAAGAAGCGTTTTCTATGAAAGCTCCCAGGTGGTATGACTTTTTCCGACTTGTCCAACAATTATCGTTATATTTTAACCAATCTATATGAAACCTACATAAATTTATATACTAAAACGTTCCTCGTGAATTGCTTTATCCACTGGTGAAAACGGAATGAAGATCCGTTCAGTTGTTTTTGAGTTTATCGCGAACAGACAGACAGACAGACGCGGCGGGGGACTTTGTTTTATACTATGTAATGATATTATAAAGAGGTAAAGTTTGTGAGTTTGTGACGTTGTAGGGGGTAATCTCAGGAACTACTGGTCCGATTTGAATAATTCTTTCATTGTTATATAGCTCATTCATCGAGAATGGTTATATGCTATATATCATCACGCTAAGACTAATAGGAGCGGTGCACAGATGAAAAATGTTTCAAAATCGGGATGTTTTTTCCTTTTGAAAACTGCTACATGTTAGTGTTGGTGTATCTATTCCATGCGAACGAAGTCGCGGGCAGGGGCTAGTCATTTATATTTCTTAAGGGAACAAAACAATTTTTAAAGGTTAATAGGTATGTACTGGCTGGAGGGGGGCATAAGCATTTTAGAAATGTTAAGGTGAGACATGGTCTAGAAAAGTTTGGGAAACACTGATCTAAACAGTACCGGATTTACATTATTATTATACCTATGAAGAGATTATGTATTTGTTGATTGTAAAAATGCAAAGAGTATTTACCTCTGCCGTTATCAGAGCCACTTTATTTAAAAAATAAATGTGGACAAAGCTTAATTATTGTTGACTATTTGACAACACATTGATAAATCATACTTATCACTGCATGCTAATTTTTACTATCTGGTACTGGTTTTCACTGATAATTCAGTGTTTTAAGTGTCAAGATTTGCAGGTTTTTGTTTCAGCATAGATTAGTACAGTGGTCACCGGTCCTCATACTGTGACATCATTCGTTTATCTATTGTAATTACTACTGGCCGCAGTATATAATTGAGTTATAGGAAAATATATATATGTTGAATGTATGTTCAAACGACCCTTAGTAATATTTGAAATAAGAAAATTTTCTGAGAAAGTTCTAACAAAACAGCCGCCATTTTGTCAGTTTATTGAAATTATCGCAAGACGCATGTGATCATTAATCAAGCGGGTTTTAATAACTAAAGTCTATTATAGGGTGGACCAGTATGTGACCGGTAGTCCGGTGAAGCTGTTACGACCTTGCTGGGTCAATAGCGTAGTCAGTTCGAAAAAAAAAAAATTGTGACGTCTGGAAATGACGCTCCTCTCTGTGCATCCACTAAAAACTTTGTAACTTATTTATGCTTTGTAAAAATATTTAACATGAACAGATAAACCAGATCGAGTTTCTTGCCGGTTCTTCTCGATGATTGGGTTGTTTTACGAACCGGTGGTAGCTTTGACTTTCATAAGCGCCTTGTCAGGGCCTAAATTGAATAAAGGGTGTTTTGATTTTGAATATATTCACCTACTTAACAATGGCAGTGATGATCAACTACAATACTTGTTGTCAAAATAAAAGATGTATATAGTGACAGGTTAGTCTAATCCAAAATACTTTAATCAGTTTAGATCTGAGAGCTTTCCGGGCTATATCCGGTTATGAACGTTGAACTATCACCGGTTCGGACAAATAACCCAGTCATCGAGATGAACCGGTAATAAACTAGATGTGGTTTATCTTTTCATCTGTACATATAATACAGTACATGAAGCTTCTTCAAAAAAATAATAAAGCATATCATCGAGGAACATTTATTCTTTTCATTTAAATCGGTTCACTCTCTCAAAAGTTATTGTAATTTTAATGCCGACGCGATTTAAGTACGAGAAAAAAGTAGATAAGTAAGTGGACTTTATACATTCAAATGTCTTTATTTATCACTGTTTACATACGGATTTTACGCGGATGAATTCGCGGGCACAATTAAGTAATGAGACTGATTCCATAAAAATCGTATATTTAAAAATTATTCTACAACTCTGTCATACCCTTTAAAGTATTCCCATTGGGCAGCTATACAATGATTCCAGCGCGTTTTCCATGCTTCGTAATATTTCTAGATGTCCTGGGATATCTGCGAGTTAGGGATGGTCGATATTAGAAAAACATCGATGTTAACATCAGTTCAAAAGTACCGATGTACGATAAACATCGATAGCAAAACATCGATGTTTTTACTAGCAATTAAAACTGTCTGTAAATTTAACTTTATCGGTTGTTTTCCATATTGTCAGTTCCGTTGCTGGTACAGTAGTTGGCAAGCGTTGAAAAAAAAAGTCAAGGAAAGAAATAATTATCCATACGTCTTACTTCTTTGTTCTCATAACGTCGATGTTATCGAAATCAAAATATCGATGTGTCGATGTTATCGACGTCAAAACATCGATTTGTCGATGTTATTGACATCGGTATTTTTCAGCTAAACATCAATGTTTCTTGAACATCGATGAATATCGATAATCCCTACTGCAAGTACCCTCGCCCTGTTTCGCCCAATCTGGCGCAAAATTTTACAGCGACGCGTTGCTGTTGGTTTCGTTTCTCCATTTTCGTGACGAGCACCACCAACACGCGTCTACTCAACACGATACAGCAGACGAAGTCACAAGCTAGAGCGATGGTAAATATATTAATGGAGAGGGGAAGGATGCTGGCGAATGGGAAGGGAATTTCAAGGTCGCCGATTTACCTCAAGCGTGTTAATAAAATCAATCTCATTACTTAATTGTCATACCTCGTAGATAGTTACATTCGTTTTGGTGGATGCTTAGAGAAATTTGTCGTTTCCAGACATCGCCATTGTTCATACATTCATCCATTATATAATAGACTGTTTGTTATCTAATAATATACACCAACGTACAATTTTACCCATCTTCTTCTTATATAAATTACGAAGCCATGACCGTTCATTACGAAAATTGTGTTTTTTTTTACAGATTCTTCAACGCAAAGTCGGTTAAAATAATAGAAGAGAGCATTGTCGATCCAGAGAATAAAGTTTTGGTCACGTACACGAGAAATCTAGGTTACACTAAAGTGATGGTAAGTCGTTTATTTTGTATTCTTTTATGGATGCACGCCAGTGATTTCCTGCCTTATAGCAAGTACAGTATAACACAAGGACAATATCGATCACGGAGAGGTTGTTAGTCCATCGTAGATCGTAGCTGTCATGGCGGCCTGGAAGGCTTTTAACTCCCGAATAAGCACAGACTTGAAAAGGATCAATGAGTTTGATCACTATATGCATTGTCAAACCCAGTCTAGTGTAGACATCTACAACTAACTATGTAGTAGCGAGCTAATATGGCTTTAAATATTTCTAAGTTTCCTGCTACCAGAGGCCGGAATGCTGTGCCACTCAAATACGCAATTCCTCGACTTGGGTTGTTGAATTGAATCGCGAATCTAACCAAGCTAAGCTAACCGGACTAATTATACATGGATCAGTGAGATACACATGCGTATCTGAATGTATGCCTCACGCATCCAAACATGTATCTCGAATCTGACAATTTGGCTAAGCTCATCCCTCCAAGTGCGCTACGCTTTTTATGTCTTTCCACTCAATCCAAGTTGAGGATTATTTTTGGCGAAAGATGAATCTAGTCCTTCGATATTTATAACTAAATGTATTCTTACGAACAGCTTAAAATGTTCCACGAACGCTGTCTTAAAGTCTAGAGTCTTATCGTCAAATCATAAGCTATATTTTTGTAGAGCGTCGTGGAAAGGGTAGAGTACCGCGCGGCGGGACCAAATCAGACCGTAGCCACCAGATCCGCCTGGATTGATTCACAAGTGTTTGGCTTTTCACGCGCCATCAGAGCCTTCGGAGTCGACAGGTTCAAGAAGAACTGCTCGCAGATGGTGAGACATGTTTGTTTTTTTAATCAAAGCTCAGGAAATTTAATGAGTTATCATACATACTAATACAGAGTCGGAACAACGATGAGTGCTGAGTGAGAAAGAATGGTTAAAAATTGTTATCCTAGCGTCTAAAAGGAATTAAGTACTTGGATGTGTACTACTTGTTCACTAAACGCAAGACACTCTGTCGAGATTTTTATCATGTTTATAGTTAGAATTGTAGTTATTGAAATACAGACTCAGAACAACATTGAGTGCTGATTGAGGAATAATTATTGAAAATTGCTATCATCCTGTCCAGAAGGAACTAGTTAATTGGATTTGTACTGCTGAACCGCGATCCGCGAGTCACTGTATCATGATTCACATCAATCCCGAGGAGATTTGTTCGGGTGTCTCAAGATCCTTACACCGTCATCTCAATATCCTGTGGTCATTATTTTTTTAATTACCGGTTCTTTGTAATACTGAGAGATGTTCTATTGAGTATTATATATGTGTAATGCTCTCACTTCCACTCACATTGGTTGTTACATCATTTTTGCTTGTTTGCACTAACGAGGAGATCAGTATATAGTTGCCCATTACATGAGTTATTCAATTTAATCCCTTCCTCCCCTTTCCACAACCGAACTACACGCACTGGGCTTCGTAGCCACAGTTTTACGGTAAATTGTATCTGGGCTCGAACTAAAAAGTTCGCATCGTCATATCTTTGCCGTACCGTAAAGCTGTGGAACAATCTCCCGGCTAGTGTGTTCCCTCCTTCATGTGGACATGGGGTCCTTCAAGCGTAACGTGAAGAGACATTTACACAGGCCGGCATGACAGCGGCGACCGACGATGGATAATATGTTTCTCGGTGGTTGCCGATGTTTTTGGATTGTACTATGCTTACCATTAGATATAGTACAGTCACTTTGTAGTGCTACAATAAAAAAAAATAATACAAGAAAATGTATCACATGATTGGTTGTTAAGCACATTTATTTATAACTGTGTGAAAGTACTAAAAAATAAAAAGAAAATATAAAAATTTAATATAAACAGGTAAACGGGTTCAATCATGTTCTGCACGGTATGTTCCCACGGCAAGGCGCTCAGCATCTAACTCCAATGTCACACACGCTTAAAGAGATGCGTGAAGCGGCCGCGAAGGCCACAGATCGGGCCAAGGCCAACGTTTTATCCTCCGTCCAGAGGACGTAACATGACGACTGAACACTACACCGACCGTTCGATACCGGCTCTATCGATATCGATAAACGAATTATCGATATATAAAAATATGCATCTCCGGTCGATACGGTTCGATCACACGAGATTAGTGTTGCGACATACTTATCGACGTGTAAATTCTATTAAGGAAATAGGGTTGTTGATGTCGATTTATTTTTAAGATAATGTTATATAGCACTTCCACTTGTGTAGTATTTATGGTTCTCGCTATAAAAAGCAAGTTTGGAACATTGATGGGGTCATAGAAATTATAATTAATGGTTATCTTTTGCATGTAAAGAATAAAAAAAAAGTATATGGATATTTTCGATAAAAATTTTGTTGATATTTGTTCAACAATTTATATTTATTTATATACTTTTAACATTGTCAATGACCTCTAGTTTTAAATAGGGCTTCCATTTGAAGATTATGCAATAATAATTCTAATTCAAATCTGTTTATGGTAAAATAATCATAGAAAAATCAGTTTTTTAATGGTACATGAATTGTAAAAATATGGTTGTCAGAATTTTGTAAATTAAAGAAAATAAAAATTATAGTTAATATTATAAAAAATACCATTACATTCTAATGTTTAAAATTGTTATTAATATCTATGAAATGTTGTATTAAAATATTCCAAATATGTCATTTTTCACACTGCCTCTGTGACATTTATTGTTAAAATACTGGTAAAACATTTATATTTGTTAAGTGCGGCACTTATTTTGAAATACAAAAAAATAACGTGACAACATATTTCATATATTTAATATAAAGCAAAATACATCTAATGTAATAATATATTTGTGTCATATCCAATTTTGAAACTAAAGCCGTTTTAAATGTTTTTTCCATATTATTCACAATTTTTTTTATTTTAAACGGAGTAAGTTGTTATCCGTCAACCACTGATTAAATTTCTACGTGTTGAGATTATAGCCAGTTTTTGATTGATGATTGATGTATATTTTGTAATCCTTGCATGTCGATATATGTTCAATTTGTCCGGTAATTACTATAGAAAATCGCGTTTAAACAACTGTACTTTCTAATTAATTAATCTACTGTCATTGACAAATCAAAAGGGTAGTAATATTTAAAAAAGCAAATATACCTTTTTTGTCTAAGCCTAGATTCAAACATTTGTATAAAATTCTGCTCAATAACCTACTTATCGGTTGTTGCCTGAAGAATAAATATATAAATGATTATTCATGTTTATTATTATTTTTTAAATACTTCCATGTAATCAGAAGATTTCATAGAAATGTTTTATATTAAGCTTGAATAAGAAAGTTAAATTGATCCAATAACATTTTGTATTTTTAAAATTATTTAATACCTCACTCTAACGAGTATTTTACGTTTTATTCCCATTACAAATCCTACTTGTACCTTCAACCACATTCCAACTGTGGGAATTTGATATAATACGTATTCCTGCTATAAATTCTCAGAGACAGGTACTGTCAGTTATTTTTGAAGAATGATTGTTTTCATGTCAATATTGGTTGATCTGCTCGCGGAATGCATTAAAACTCCATGTTTTATCTATGTTGATGAAATAGAAGATGTATTGAAAAGAGAAAGAGTGAGTGTTAATTTTTAAATTGTATCTTGAATTTTTGTCACAATGATTTTTTTACATTCCTTTCATGTCCTGAATTTCGAAAAATGCAGTTTATGTATTAAATAAAAAGGAAATATATACTAATTTTGTCTGCACTAAACGGGAATTTATTCAATGATATAGCATAATATTATGTATATGATACCTTGTTATAATGATATTGTAATATGAAAGAACAACGTTTACGTATATATTTTCATAAATAATGTGTAGTCTAGTCAGTTTGGTAAATAATTAAAATTCTATTACGCGCCTTGAAAACAAAAGTCTTTTAATCTTTTGTTTTCAATGTTCGTTAAGTTAAGCATTTTAGGTATTATCTTACCATTAAAACATTTTGATTTAATCCATTACAAGGAACTTTCGAGTACCTTAGTTTAGTAACATAGAAAAAATAGATGTTATTTGGAATTAGTATAGTTTCGAGTTGTCAATAAAAATTATGGGTTATAAGATTTTTATTGATGAAACTAGATATTGTGTATTTTTTTTTATGTTACACAATAGCTTAGTTAATAATTTTTTGTCGATAACTTTGATAAATTGCCAATTTGATATCAGATTATGCTGTATTAACATGTTTGATACAAAATTATTTCTAGTTTTAAATTAGTATTAATTAAAATATTCAATTGTAAGATCAATAAATGAGGTTATATTATTTATTGCTTTTTATTTAAGGTTCGCAAAGCCCAAAGAACAATGGAATAATTTAAACATATTTTCCTGTCTTTTTGTATCATTGGGTATTCTTTTTTTCAATTGATTTGTAAATTATTCAAATACAATCCATTTGTTCGAATTTAACTATTTGTCTTATCAACATAGGACTGAAAGTACTGGCCACAGAAAACCAACACAAATTCAAGTTTTAAAAGTTAGTTTACAGTGGAACCTATTTTTGAAGTGAATTTTGATACTTAAATTGTCTTTACAGATCACCAAAAAAGCATTAGTATGTTTTCAAAGGTATAGTTTATCGCAAGTAATAACTTGAGTTAAATTTTTATTGAGCATTAAAGTATCTAATCTATACAAAATAGATTTACAAATTAAATGACACCAGAACTATGCATTTGTTTATTATGTAATAAACTAGCAACATTCTCTCATAACAACAATAAAACTGGTTAATAAATTAAAATCACTTTATCTTGATTGCAGCTCGTAACCTAGCACTTCGACTTCTCGGATTTTCTTCAACTTCTTCATCTGTTGGTACTTCAACATGTTTATTCAATACTTTCCATGGTGTATCTAAAAATTCATTTATAGTGTCCTGGTTTTGTACCAACAACGGATTCAAGTACTTCAATGGTACTGGATTAGCAACTTCGTTAACTATATTCCCTGATATATGCCTTTTAATTATAGTATCCTCTAACGAATGGAATGATATAGTAACTAATCTTCCGTTAATTTTCAAATAGTATTTAGCTAACACCATTCCATGGTTAATCTCGTTCAATTCGTTATTGACGAATATACGTAGTGCCTGAAAAACTTTTGTTGCATTCGATTGTGGTCTTTGGAGTTTATCTAATCGGATTTCATCAGGGCAACATGAATTAACAATGTCAACTAATTCTTGTGTAGTCTCGATATTCTTGATCATGTACCTAGCTTGGATTATTGTTTGGGCTATTTTTGCTGCTTTTTTTTCTTCACCGTAAATTTTAAATATTTTATAGAGTTCCTGCTCATCAGCTGTAGCTAGCACTTCACGTGCTGTGATTTGATCAGGGTCTCTACCAGCATCCATCCTCATGTCTAATAGACCATTCTTGCTTATAGAGAATCCCCTCTCACCGTTATCCAATTGCATTGATGAGCAACCAAAATCAAAGAGTATTCCATCAATTGAAGATTGTTTTATTCCTTTTTCTCTTAGGAGAATTGGTATTTCACTAAATTTTCCTAAAAGCGGTGTCACTTTATTGGGGTACTCTTCAGCAAGTTTTATTGATTTTTCATAAGCTATTGGATCTCGGTCTAGAGTTATAAGTTTGCAGTCGGCAGACTCTAGGATTCTCCTTGAATGTCCACCAGCCCCGAATGTCATATCTACATATAATTCTCCATCTTGGGGGTTTATGTATTTAATTGCTTCATTTAACATTACTGGTGTGTGCTCTTTGTATTGTGACATGGTGTGTAATTTTCGACAATATGTATAGAGGAAATTAGATTTAAGTAACTTTTTAAACATTTTTAATCCTTATTGAATATTTTCCTGAAGAAACCTTTATTTTCCTCCTTCAAATAATGTAGAACTTCATCTGACAGTATTAGGTTGCACTCTTGAGTGCTGAGTCCAGTGGCCGTACTGTTGGATGTCCTTTTGTATTTGTTTTTATAATGATTATCAGCTATCTTATTCAGTGAAATGTACTGTTTATTACAGAATTCAGTATCTAAATTTTGTTTTTCTGATGTTTCGAAGGCAATTTTAACTCTATTTCTGATGAATTTACCAAGATCTCTGGAAATAAAAGATTGTAAAAGAACATTGTGTAATCAAGTGTATATCTGAGTAAATACGATATAAATCTCATAGAATAATCTGGTAAATAGGAACATTTCAATTAAATTAAAAAACATTGCAGGAAATAAATATATTTCTTATATACTGATAACCTAATTTAGTACTAACCTATCGCCTTTAGTAGCGTCGAGAGGCCATTTAGCTAATAATTTCGTGAATTTCTTATACTGAGAAGTCATTGCTTATACGTATTTCACATCATTTTGTTACAAATATCAAATAAACATTGAGGTTACTGTTTATATAAGAGTTATTTCTTTCTTTGTCTTTGAGTTTGAGTATTTCTGTCAGTGTCTATTCATTAGGGATGTGTTCTCCCATCGAATAATCGGTGTAACAAATCAATTATCTTATCGATATTACACATATCGATTTTTAATATCTATAAAGTTGTGGTTCGATTTTAATAAGTTACAAATAAATCCATTACAATAATGTAGATTATATGTATAATTTAAAAAAGGTCAGATGAACATAATTTTATTTACCCTTCGAAAATGGTGTAAAATATTTTATAACTAATGATAGATAGCTATATCAGGTGTAATAACTGTAAAAAGTTTCGAAATTAGGTCAAAAAATGTTACAGCGACACTTTCACTAAAAATTGACAACAGATATTGACAGTTCTAGAGTAACATAACAGCTAATTATGACTGCGTTCCAGTAGAAGCTCACAGCGCTCACGCTCATGACCTTGACAAGTTTTCCCGTTCCACTAGCTCTCGAGCGTTACGATCGTAAGCGGTAGTGAAACGCATTAATGGGCGTTTTGAACGTTCAGATAAATAATACAAATGGCGATCTAGAAAAAATTAAGCAAAAGCTTTGCGAGGTTAAATTACACTTTGTAAGTCTTAACAGTAAATTCTAATAATTATTACATTGATTTAATTATATTAAAGAAACAATGTAAAAAATCATTTTTTTTTAATTTTAATTATCATAAAAACATTATATTGCCATGAAATAATCATAAATTAATTTCTACATTGAATTTTAGAATTCACATTTTTCAAAAGAATTAAAATGAGCAAAATAAATTCACATATTTCATTTCATATTTCATTTATGTAATACTAGCCTCTGCCCGCGATTTCGTTCGCGTGGAATAGATACACTAACATTAACACGCAGCAGTTCTCAAAAGGAAAAAACATCCCGATTTTGAAACATTTTTCATCTGTGCTCCGCTCCTATTGGTCTTAGCGTGATGATATATAGCCTATAACCATTCTCGACATATGAGCTATATAGTACTGAAAGAATTATTCAAATCAGACCAGTAGTTCCTGAGCTTACCCCTTTTTTTTTACTAGGGGAAATCCTGCATAGGATACTCTCCCGCTGTCGGGGGACAGTGAGAGGGTTATACCGGACTCCTACCGGCTAAAACCCCTAGGCCGCTTGTGCGCATGTGTAGACCAGGGTACGGGTTCACTATTGGCATACTTCGATGCCCTGGTCACGCGCATGGGTCACCCATAGATGGAAGGACGGGGACCCTCATCTCGAGAGAGGAAATTCCTCTCCCTCCTGCTTCCTATAGAAGCTGTGGCAAGCCGTGCTTCTCCTCACGGGAACTCCTATTTGTGGCAGCAGACGGCCCCGCATCTGCCACCTGGAGTGTAGTTAGGGAGGCCTTTGGTGGTATATGGCTCCCCCTCTGCGGCTTCTGCGGCCGACTCTAGAGCGTCGAACAGCAGGAGCATCAGCAGCCCTCTCTCGTTGCCTCTCGGCTTCCTCTTTTTGAGAGATTATGCTCTCGCAGAAACTCACGACAGCGTTCCATGCCCTCTCGTTGCCGACCATGGAACGGACCACAGCCGGCAGAGAGAGGTCACTACCTACTACTGCCGTGAGCTCGCAGCGTTCGTTGTCCCAAGCTGGGCACTCCGCCAAAGAGCTTACCCCCTACAACGTCACAACATCACAACGTCACAAACTCACAAAATTTACCTCTTTATAATATTAGTATAGATAAATGCAATACAATATGTTTTTTTTTTTCTCGAACTGACTACGCTATTGACCTAGCAAGGTTTTAACAGTTTCACCGGACTACTAAGGCGAGCGCTTAAGGCACTCAGCCGATTTTATTTTAGCAACTAGCTTAAGGGTGCACGGCACACCTCGGCTTGGCTGTTGTCTGTTGCATGCAAAATCACGACCTATCTTAGCTAACTATTCATATATGTATGAGTTGTTGGAACGTGTATGTGTACCAAGCATACACGCCTCAACAACTCCTCCATATATTTATTATCGGAAAATTTGGAGGTTTTTCAGTGCCATAAGGTATCGCTTCGCGTGAGCGTATGTTATGACGTCATCAATGACGTTTTCGACACGACCGCAACGATCGCGGTTGTCTAGTGAAACGGCGAAAAGGCTGTTGTGAGCGTTGTGAACGTCTAATGGAACGCGCCCGATATTTAATTGATATATGTCAAAATAAGATTGAAATTGTAGCGTGCTGGCCATAAAAAATTGTCTCTGGCCTTTTTAAAAACAGCGACATATTCGATGTCAGATGTATACAAATTTTCCCTCGAAAAAAGAAGTGGATATTAAAAGCTTCGGTTGCAAAGTCAGTGTTTGATTTTATCACACATTTTACATTGAACACGCCTCAAAAAACGTATTTTAAAAGATTCAATAAGAACTAAAAACAACTTTTTAATGCAAACAATTTCATTAATGTATTAAGAAAAAAATGTTTATATATGTACATTTTTTGGCCTAGGAACACTTTCGGGCGCCCACAGAATACCCTACTAAATTATTATCACAATCTGATCAGTAGTTTCGGCATGCATAGCGGACAAACATACAAACATTGATTTTTATATATGAATATATTTTTTGCATTAACGTAAAAAAATATATTTTTCTTAAAATAAAAGTATATTCTCAACAACAAAAAGTACTAAGTCATTACAAAATAAATATGTCACATTTTTTTTTTAATTTCATGTATAATTTTATTCTACGGTATAATATAAAAGATATATGACAATTCATGATCATATGTAACATACAAAACAAATAAAATCAAAACAAATACTAATAAATAACGAACAAAACCTGTTTTTTTTAAATGATTTAGAACGAGAATCTAGTGCGGAGTATCCTCCACAAATATTGCTACTGTCTAAGCACTGCCTGACTGTCTAAGACTGTATAATAACGACTAGTCATAGACAGATTCTTTATTTGGAGTTTTTAGCGGGATCTTGGAATACCATGTAATGTTCTTTATATTTTATCCATAATTTTGCGTTATTTAGCTTTATATTGTGTAATGTTGGTGGTGCTTTACGTAATATAGTACGGTGATTATGCACAAGTGAACTGGATCGGTAATAAGGCACAGAGCATGGGTTCTGACAGCCACAAAAATTCCATGTAGAGTTCTAACAAGACGGCCACCATTTTGTTAATTCATTGAAATAATCTCAAGAAACCTGTATTATTACGTAGGTACTCGACAATGCCAGTAGTAATCTACTAGAAAATGGGTTGCCAAAAAAGAATTATAAGGGAGTCTTTCCTTTTTTAATCTTGAAGCTTACTATCCCATTTATGTGTTAATATTTTTAATTATTTAAAATGCATTTTGATGTAACAATAACACTCAATTTATAAGCTCATCGACGCAACTTCGAACCCTGCAAGGAACTTTCAGTGAAATATAAATGGGCATTTTCTAATGTCCATATAGTAGTAGCCTACATTTTTGAAGGCCACTTGTTTAGCGTACTATTAACTAACGATATATCGTTATATAACATCGTCCTAGATTGTGGATAATCATGTGTTTATGAAGTATAAGAAAACGATCTTGTGCAAAAATCTAAGCATTAAAATCTATACTAATATTATAAAGAGGTAAAGTTTGTGAGTTTGTAATGTTGTAGGAGGTAATCTTAGGAACTACTGGTCCAATTTGAATAATTCTTTCAGTATTAGATAGCTCATTCATCGATGATAATTATATATATATCATCACGCTAAGATCAATAGGAGCGGAGCACATATGAAAAATGTTTCAGAATGGGGATGTTTTTTTCCTCATGAGAGTTTCCACTGCGTGTTAGTGTTAGCCTAAACTATCTATTCCACACGAACGAAGTCGCGGGCAGAGGCTAGTGTTATATAACTTTTCAAATAAAGTAACTTAGATTACATAAATGGTTTTGTTCTTCGCACTTCATTTCATGCAAGAAAGATCATTTTATTCAAGTTAGTACAATATATTTTGTAGTATAAACTTGAAATTCGTTTACGTAGCTGTCAACACAATATTATGGTATTCCCTGTGCTATTATCGAACGTATGGAAGTGTCTGTACATAAGAGGAAAAAGTAACAGCCTGTCGAATGTTAGACGAAAATGAGGGCAAATCGTATTATTGATATACTGAAATGGGTTAAAGGCGAAATGAGGCCAGACTGTCTTACAACCCGATTCGAGGCCAGACACTGGCTGATAAAAACATTTTGTGTTTGTTCTACACTCTCGGCGATGCGGGTTTTAATTTTTTTGTTGAAGTGAAATCTGATTTGGGCGCATTGAGCCGTATTGTTTTTGGCAGGAGATAAACTTATGACTTCACATCGTGACATGCCAAAGCGTGACGGTAGTATTGGAGCATCTTACTGATGTCAAAATCTAAGTTTTGGTGTGGCCAGCCTGCTCGCCAGACCTAAATCCGGCAGAACATGCTTGGAATAAACTGGGAAAAAATTAGACAAATAATCTAGCACCAGCTAACTTAAGGGACCTCAAGCCAACTGAAAAAAAACAAGTTTTTAAAACGGTATTCAGTTTTCATTATGTTGAGCCAAAATTCATTATAATTAAAATATTGACTTTACTGCGTCTAATTTGTTTATTTTTCGTTTTGTCTAATCTTTTGATGTGAAACATTTATAGTCGCGAGTAAACCTGATTGTTGGTATGGCGAGACGTGGCGGCGCAAAACACGAACTTTGCACTATTAACGAAATACCCAAAAAAAATTGCAACCCTATCTGTATAAACATAAGATTCAAATTGTTTTGCCGGCCACTCATTCTACATGTGTTACGCGGCCCTCTGATAAATGCCGCCAAACACACCGCACATGCGCCTGGTTGAATTTTAGCATTTAATAAAAGTTAAAATTTATGTATTTTAAAAGAACAGTCATTATTCTATGAAAAAAATTTGTAATCTTTTCATTATACAATAGCTGATTTCTGTCGTAATTTATTCTTTTATGCATATAACTTATGCAAAACAATTTTGATGATTCACACCTGCCAGGTAACGCGTGAGGGTTCAATGTTTTTTGTCGTCTTAAAAAAAAGTTCATTGGCTTTATTCAACAATAGCTTATATTGTGTAAATTAACTGGTTTACATATTAATTTGTCCTTGTTTTATTGCATCTTTCTAAATATGTCCACAGATGTATATACAAATTAATCGAATAAGTAACATACTATTACATTATTTGGATAGGATAAAAGTAAGTTCATGGTTTTGAATTTAAAAATACATTAAGTGAAATAAATATTTAAAAACGTGATTAATACTTTTACTGTAGTTATCAGAACAACTGTTAGCCGAATATGTATATCAAACATATATAAGTTAACCTAGAAACTGGCGCTTGACTCTTAATATCTGCCACTAAAACCCGAAACGTATATCTGTTACAATACAATAAAGCTTGTAATTGATATAATTTTAATGCAGAGAATATATTGTATCCAGAGGGTATTTAGGTTTGGCGTTTATATTCTGCATGGATTAGATCTATTTTCATATTAATAATTTTTTTTTTGGAAATGACTACGCTACTGACCCAGCAAGGTCTTAACAACTTCACCGGACTACTAAGGCGAACGCTTAAGGCACTTAGCCGATTTTATTTTGGCAACCAGCTCAAGGGTGCACGGCACACCTCGGCTTGGCTGTTGCCTGTTGCATACAAAATCGCGACCTATCTTAGCTAACCTAGCTAACTATTCATATATGTATGAGTTGTTGAAACGTATGTGTACCAAGCATACACGCCTCAACAACTCCTCCATATATTTATTATCGGAAAATTGAGTTTTTCAGTTCGATAAGGGGAAAAAAAGTAAACCCTTCCACTTTCATGTGTAAGCGTGTAGGCGTGCACGTGTGTGGGGTGATCGTGTAGTGTTGTAGGGGTGATGTATATTTGTGTGTCACCGTATCGCGCAAGTAACGCACTCAAGGGCTCCCTACCGGGGATTGAACCTAGGCTTGAGCCACTGCCGTGGGAGGCCTAATCGGCCTAAATTAGTTTCATGGGCTGATATAGGTAGTTAATAATGAATCCAACTTTAGAAAGTTACTCGTACTGCTTGGCAGAATTCAAACTATATATTTATTGGCCTCGAGTGGAAAATGTTGGCCTTCCTTTCTAATGAGATCTCATAAAGAAAGGACTGAAAAAGAAAAAAAAAAGACAGACAGACGTGGTAGAAGACTTTGTTTTATAATATGTAATGATATTTACTAAGAATTAAAAAATATGTAATTTTAAATTAAGGCATGTGCTTGCTCGCGCAAATTTAATTTTGGTTGTGGTAAATACGCAATAGAAACTTCAATAAAAAATATGAATAGTGTATGATTGGAAATACATTTTTTTCGAATAATTATATATTTCAAATCGAGGAAACTTTTTGAAGTAAAACTTCTCTAGGCCCGACTGGAAGGTAACTGAATGACAATGTAACGGAAGTCCGTTACGGTAATATGGCGTCACGTTAGATAATAATTAAACATAACCAAAACTTCTAATTAAATAATAATCAATTTAATTCGTTACTTATCATAGTAATCTGTTCGTAGTTTTTTTTAAAATATTTTATTTACTTTATAACAAAGAGCTGCTAATAATATTTTCTGGGTTATTTAAGTTCCGAATTAGTTCTACAGATAGTGACGCTTTGTTTAAATTTGTTACTTACTTTGAAACCGAATGGCAGCACGGTCGCGCTATATTCATTATTTATTTATTATTTATATAGTTTACTACTTATTGACAAAACCCAAAATATTTAAAAAGTTTTACTTCATTCGCGTGTGACGGTTACACACACTCATTTTTAATCCTAATTAAATTCACAGCGACAGTAATTAACCTAAAAGTATGTAAAATATCCTCACTAAAATATTTATTTGAATAATTTCATATTCCTTACTCGCATTTTTTAAAGAATTATGAACTTTGTCAGACGCCTGATAGTGAAGCTAATTATTAATATAGTATACACGTATAAATATAACCTCAGATATGATACAATACTCCGGATAGTGCGCGTTTCCCCCCTTCCTGTAAAATATTACCGTCTTTTTTCCCCAAAATCACTCCCACAAAAATATGCAACAACCGAAAAGAAATAGGAACGTTGAAATTACTTCCTTCCTATAAGAGTAAACTTCTTATGGCCGGCCGTGCTTTGAAATTCTGATCCGTAATCTTATTGGTGACGAAAAGTAGTAGCGGTAGACACTGTGTCGGATAGAGTGGGTGCGGGGTGTCTTATTTATCTTCGTGTATAGGAAAACAGTGAGACATACTTTCTTTTTTTGTCGTTGTCCGTGCTTGCGTGTACTGCATTCAGGCGATTGATGAATAGTTTAAATGTTTCTCTGTAATATAAGAGTTGCATTTCTATCCTGTGTCTTTAAAATAAACACATTTTTATAGATTCTTTGTAATTGGATTGCTATAACATTTTATAAACTCTATAACGAAGTGACTTTTACCCGCGCTTTCGCACGGAATTATATAGATTTATCTATTCTTCAGGAACACTTGTTCTATATCAAATGTACGCCATTTCTTTTTCTGTACCCCTGACAACGTGGATGCAAAATTTCATGAGAATCAGCTGGATAGTTTAGGCGTAAAAGCGTAACAAACATACTCACATTCGAACTCATAACAATAGGTTTGTTTTCTTTGTTTTTTTTTTATTTTTAGTCATATTTTGTTTTCATTTGTACTTTACATTACCTTTATTTTAACTTTAAGACTTATTTTAATTCGTCTTTTTCACAAATTGAATAATAAACGTCTTATTGTTTAGAATTTATTAAATTAGTTTCTTCCATATCTAAAATTAAACCTCGAACTTCAATTTAAAGCTTGAAATCAAGTAATCAGGAAAATACTGACTAAATCAATAGGGTTTTAAGTATAATGCGCTCACGGAAGTTATTTGACATAATTAGTTTATATAAAAAAAATATTTTGTCTTTTATGTCTTTTTTGAGTCATGGCTATCTGTTAATAGTTAGGAATAATAAGCCATTCTAATGTGAAAACCAGGGTTGGATTTTAAATATTTGTGTGTTGTATGGATACTCCACGGATGCCCGGTTTCTGAGATACTCGATTAATCAACCAATAGTTATTGACTCAACAAAGTTATCCATAAGATAAACTGTCAAATGGCTCGTTGAGTTTTATTGACATTTATTGTATGACTGTGTGTTCAGAAACGCAATTTGACAAATGATCAAACTGATAACGCTATTGAACAGAAAAACTACAATTAAAATATTTCAGAAACCGGGCATGAGTCTACTATTTTTTAAGATGTGAGAAAGATAATAAGAAAAGCAGATAAATAATGATGACGATTGGTCCGACCGGTTTCGGCCATGGCGACCACTTTGACCCCTAAACTTATAAGTGGCGCTGGTGTGCTCGAAGATGGCTTGTATAGCCTATCTTCGCGGCGAAACTTCGTGAACATTGAGGACACGTGAGTACGCCGTACTCTAAATGATATGTTATGGCAGCAGGAGGGCAAGCCTTTAACTGGTCGCGTTTGGTATCAACGTCAGCTTTACGCTGAGCCTCGAACTCGCGTACTTAGCTGTTTACCATCCTGAGCCATTCTGGCCGTTGTACTGCCAAACTTTCCCAACAAGAGGGCTCTATATTGCATCTCTTCATATGTTGCTTTTGGATATCCCTGTACCGGAAGAGGGAACCACCGGGATTTCGCTTATCCTCCTCCAATTCAGAATAGAAGATGCACTTCGTCACTCTCTCCTCGACCATACGAGATACATGGCTGCCCCACCGAAGCTCTCGACGCATTAAATAAGCTTCAATGCCACCAACATTGGCTCATCGCAAAACTTCAGTATTTCGCACTCTATCGGACCATCTGATCTTCATGATGGTACGAAGGCATTTAAGGTCGAAGCGATCCAGAGTGATTTATTCGATCAAGTGTTCGCGGCGTGTTTACGCGTTCGTGTATTCACATCGAAAGTTCGGTATTTCGTACGTTTTGTCGCGTTTCTGCGGTCTTGTTTCCCTTCTTGGGACTTGATTGGAGGCTTTATTTTCAGAACGTAGGAAACTGCACTTTTCGGTGCAATTCTAATCGCACTTTAGTGCGTTCTGCGTGTTCTCGTGTGCTGCGTGTCGCCGGTTCGCGTTCCAGGAGTTCAGCGCTTTGTGCTTCGCTCCGTGGTTCGAACTCCGTGTCGTCGCGCAGTCGAAGAAAGAACTGTTAGGGCTTCCCCCTAGGTACTGTAGGTCCCCTGCGAGGCATTGCACTTCTCCCACAATTTCCTTTTGGCCCGGACTCCGGAGTCCGTTAACTTCAAAAAGACGCGCCCCCCTGCCACTCTGGCAGGGAGGTTTCAAATGTCTTCCCCCGCCCCGCACCCCCCCTCAGGCCCCGCTATGGCCAACCCGACTTCCGAACAGCGCGAGCCCGCGCGCTTTCGGAAGTTCGTGTCGAAGTTGTGTCCCGATATCATCACCGAATACGACCGCTTCTGTATTGAAGCGGACGATTACTTCAAGGGCGGTCCAATCCCGTCACTCGTCTCCGCTGCGGAAGATGACCTCGAGAGGAACTCTTTCGCAGCGCTCCTGAAGGACCCTCAGTCCTCCGGGAGCACCCCCCCTGTCCCTACCTCTTCTCGTTCTTCGGACGAGGAATGCTCCGACATGGAGCAAAACCTCCCCGCCGGGAACGACGGCTTCACCGTCGTCTCCCGCAAGCCCAAGCCGCGCAAGAAGCGCGCTAACTCGTCCTCCGATACCGACGGCGCTAAGCCTTCGAAGATCTCAAACGTCGATGGCGCGAGAGTGCCAAAGGCGACAGCCTCTGTACCGGCTCCTTCGAAAGCTGCGAGTCCCGCAGCTTCGAGTAAGAAGCCCCGCCCCCCTCCCCCCGTCACGATCCAGGACAAGGCGTCCTGGCTCGATATTTCAGATCTGCTGAAGGAAGCAGAAATCCCGATAACCTCTGCCGTGAGTACCCGAACGGGTATTCAGGTAAAGGTTGATAACTCTGACCTACATCGCAAGCTTACGCGCCTTCTGCGCGCTAAGAAAACTGCGTTCTTCACATATGCTCTCGAAGAAGAGCGCATGTTACGCGTAGTAATACGCAGAATCCCCGCCCAAATCCTCATAGACGATATCTACGAAGACCTCTGGGAACAAAAGTTCCCAGTCAAAGAAGTCCACCGCATGCGATCTTTCCGCAACAGAGCACCCTATGATATGGTGCTTGTCATTCTCGACCGCACCATGGAAGCCAAGAAAATCTTCTCGCTCTCGACCCTCTGCGGTCTCTCCGGCGTCACCGTAGAGCCGCCGCGCAAAACGTCCGTACCCTCGCAGTGTCATAACTGCCAGGAATACGGACACTCCGCACTTAATTGTCACCTGAAACCCAGGTGCGTTAAGTGCCTCGGCGAACACTCCACTTCGAAGTGTTCGCGCACCAAAGACTCGCTCGATCCTCCGAGTTGCGTCTTGTGCCGCAGCGTGGGTCATACCGCGAATTATCGCGGTTGCCCCCGCGCCCCGCGCACAAAACTGCCCCGATACCCCAGGCAGGTCTCGCTCTCCAGGGCGCCTGCAGCGGCATTCCGCCCCCGCCCTCCGCCTCTCGTTCACTGCTTACGACGAGGTCACGAACGACCCGAAACAGAGCCCCATTCGTGTGATCGCGAAATTTCCCGCCATCGCGGCTACAATCCAATGGCTCGCGCGCGCCGCCGTTTCTAAATAATAATAATAAGTATTCTCAATATAAGAAGCTGTTAAGACCTTGCTGGGTCAATAGCGTAGTCAGTTCGAGAAAAAAAAAAAAGCTCAATATAAGATCGAAACTCGCGTGTTTATGTCTATCTTCCTCTAAAATCGTCAAATAATAACACTTTTCTATTTTTAGATCCCGGCGCCGGCGCCGTTCGTTTAAACTGTAAATTCGATCTTATTATTTTTTTCCTGTGGCCGGCTACATCGCGAATCCCTGTCTCGTGCGTCACAGGCAGAGAGCTCTCGTTTTTATACCCGCATACTTTTTGTTCGCGTTATCTTGGCAATATTTTTGTCCGTGGCCACCCGGGTGGGCGCAGAGATATTGCTGTCATGATACAGTACACATCACATCGATTTTACACATACATAGTTAATCAGACATGCACCTTACATATCTGGTGGAAGGGTTTACTTTTTCCCTTATCGAACGGAATCTAGTAGGTTTAGTTTGTCTTGTTCCGAATTCATGTTGTGTTTGTATGATTGTATGATCCAAGAATGGATACATGTATAGCTTAGCATAGTTTAGCTAGGACAGATCGGGTTTTTCTAGGTAACGGCCAAGCGGAGGTGTGCCGAGCACCCTTGAGCTAGTTACCACAAACAAAATCGGCTGAGTGCCTTAAGCGCTCGCCTTAGTAGTCCGGTGAAGCTGTGAAGGCCAAAAAAAAGGCCAATAGCGTAGTCAGTTCGAGAAAAAAAAAGCGATCCAGAGTGTGAATGTGGCGGTGGTATACACACCACGTCTCAGAGGAATATAGGAGGTTTGGCAACACAATTGCCATGTAAACAGATATTTTGGTGACTAACTTAAGATCATGCGAGCAGAAGACCTTGGAACATAGCTTACCAAATGCCACAGCTGCAGCACCCACCCTGCTATTGATCTCAGCATCAAAGTCACACTTAGATGTTACAGTGTTCCCCAGATAGCGAAATTTATCCACCTGCTTCAGAACATCCTCACCAAGTTTTATGGTCAGTGTCTCGTGACCGTGTATGTCCAGGGACATTACCTCCGTCTTATTGACACTGATCTTTAGGCCAAACTTACGGCAGGCTTGGTGGAATGCGGACATCAGCTGCTGCAGACTGTCTGGGGATTCTGCTAAGAAGCACAAGTCATCAGCATACATGATCTCAGTGATTAGAGCGTATGAGACTCTAGTGCGAGCCTTAAGTCTAGCCAACTTTTCTGTGCACCCGAGCTTACCTAGCACCAACCATAGAGCCTCCCGAGGCACGCTATCGAAAGCCTTCTCCAGGTCAAATAAGCAAAGGTATAGCTGACGATCTTGTTCTCTGCTCTTTTCTTGCAGTTGACGCACAGAGAATATAGCTTCACATGTGCCTCGATCCGGTCTAAAGCCAAACTGGGTTTCTGGCAGAATCTTTTTGAACAAGTTCTTTAGGCGGTTTAAGAGAACTCTCGCAAAGACCTTTCCGGGGGCTGTAAGGAGCGAAATATCGCGATAAGAGTTGCAGTCAGAACGGTCACCTTTGTTCTTGTAGAGAGCACTTATGTAAATGTGTCCGGAACGCACTCCTCCTCCCACATGCGAACAAATAGTTCCCACACATATATGTGCAACTCCTCTCCTCCGTATTTCATCAGCTCTCCCGGTATAAGGTCAATGCCAACCGCCCGTTTGTTTTGTTGCTGTCTGATGGCAGTAACAACCTCGTCACGCGATAGAGACTCGTCCAGCAAAAGAGAGCTGAGGCATTAAACTGATGCTTTGTAGATCAGCTGATCGATCACATTCAGCAGAGTATTGAAGTGCTCAGCCCAGCGCTTTAGTACATCCTCCTTGCTCGACAACAGGTGACAACCGTCTAGAGACCTTAAAGGCACCCTTGCATGGTAGGCTGTACCAATCAGTTTACGTACCTCACTGTAGAACTCTCCCAGCTGGTTTGTGTCAGTGAGCCATTGCATGTGTCTAGCTTTGTCCTGCTACCACTTGTCTTTCATATTTCGAGACAGCTTGCGCAATTCGAGGTCACTAGCTTTTATGACCGCAACGCTTCCACTTCGCCTTTTGTGCTGTCGCAGTAGATCTCGGTGTCTGTCGAATGCTGCCCGCAGGACTTCATCATTTCCATCAAACCAATCTTCGTTACGACGGATTTTTTTACCTAGTGCAGTTGAAGCGGTATCCATGATATGAGATGACAAAGTTTGCCAGGCAGCAATAATATCACCTACCTCATTAGCTGGCAACAGGTTTTTAGACAAAGCTTCAGCATAGTTCACACTATCCGCGAGATCTTTTAGCCTTTCCCCGTTCAAAGACGCAAGCTTTTTTATAGGAAATCTACGCGGGTGACGGAGGCGGATTCGCAGCTTAATGACAATAAGTCGGTGATCACACCAACAATACGCACTACGCATTACGCGGGTGACTTGCACTTAGCTGAAGTCATTTTGCTTTACGATTGCGTAGTCAATCAAATGTCAATGCTTGGATCTTGGGTGCATTCATGTTCTCTTGTACTTGGCGGCAAGTCTAAACATAGTGTCCGTAATTGCCAGACCGTATTGAGCACAAAGACTGAGCAGTAACTGACCATTGCTGTTCATGTTGCCAACTCCATGTCTACCCAGAGCTCCAGGCCAAGTCTCATAGTCGCGACCAACCCTGGCATTGAAATCGCCTAGCAATAAAATCTGCTCTCTGACTTTTATGCTATCGAGGCAATATGTCACTTCCTCATAAAACTTATCCTTGATGTCATCACACTTGTCTAGCGTTGGAGCATAGACACTGACGACATTAAGGTAGTTGTCTTTGTCCAGGTGAAGGCGCAGTGTGGTAACACGTTCCGAGATGTGTACAGGGTACTCCTCCAAACGCTTTACTAAGTAGTGTTTGATGGCGAAACCCACACCTGATCGTCGAGCTTCGGAGGTAGCGGTACCTTTCCAGAAGAAAGTGTAGCCGCCACCTACTCCCACTAGCTCTCTTTCATTGGGAAGTGTGTATTACTGAGAGCAGCCACATCCATGTTATTGCGATGAAGTTTCCGAGCTAGTATGGCGGTTTTACGTTCAGGGCAGGCGTTGTCATCGCGATCGAGAAGCGTTCTCACGTTCCACACACCGAACGTCATAACAGGTTTTCTTTTAAAAGTATACATGCGACGTCGACCACGATTTGGATTACGCGATGATAGCCGCGGTTACTACCATCTGACAAGTTGGGACGAGCATTTTTTAGGGCACCTTTTCTAGCCCCCTCCCCGATTGAGCGGGGAAAGCATTGCCTCCCTAAACACGGCTGCTTTCTCATCCCCAGTGCTACCGAGTCCGCGCCGTCCCCCAAAATTTTCAGCGCGGAAACGACCACGGCGTGTACTCACACCCCCGGGACTGCCTGTGTGCAGGTATCAGACAAAGTCTAGCTTGCATCAGGCTAGACCTATCTACCTTTACCTATCGCCACAGGACTTTTGCGTACTCGGAGTCCAGTAGTAGAAGCGGTCAGATGCGCAGGATATATTAAGGTGCATAAGTGTACGTGCAAAAAACAGGTGCACATACTCGTCCTTGTTCTTCTGGACCCAGTGGAACGGGAACCGTTATGACCAGAGAAGGACTCTGACCAATGGTGCAGAATCCCGGTGAGAAAATACAAGGGGTCAGTAGTATCTCACACTCCCTTAATCGCCTTTTACGATACGTACGGGAAGATGTGGAGTGGTGCTATTCTACTCTGCCGGCACAACACAGCTATGATAAATAATAAAATTTGAATATATGACAGGAAGATATTGCCTTAAATAAAATTGCTTATATTCATAATGTCCCAAAACAGATTGTTGCGTATAACTAATTGAACAGACAGACAAAGGGCGATATTTTATAATTTTTTGACGTGAAATTCGGTTTTGGACAAACTTATTAAACGCGCGCGAAAATACCTTTTGGCAATTTATATAAGAAATATATGTAAGAGTTGCTGAGATATGTATGCTTGATACACATATATGTTTCAACAACTCATACATATATAAATAGTTAGTTAGCCTAGGTTAGCTAAGATAGGTCGGGAATTGCATGTAACAGGTAACACTCTAGCCGAGGTGTGCCGTGCACCCTTAAGATAGTTGTCACAATAAAATCGGCTGAGTACCTTAAGCGCTCGCCTTACTAGTCCGGTAAAGCTATTAAGGCCTTGCTAGGTCAATAGCGTAGTTACTTCGAGAAAAAAAAAAAAACCTTTTGGGAGGAATAAAACTTATTGTTTCGTGTTAACGACATATATGTAAGCGTGACCGACCTTATTGCACTTTCGCGGCTTGCTTCAGACTAGCACCGCGTAGTAAAGCGGCCTGTGTACATTCAATATTGATATTTTATATTGAGATTCTGTAGTTCATCATATAATAATATGTTCGAGTGATTAATAAACTTTATAACTAGAACAATGTATACATGTGTATATATATGTAATAATTTGAATATATATATTATGGAATATAAATAATTCTCAGTATAATTAATTTATAAATTCAAACGAGAATTCAGTTACACCATTGTTTTGAGTTTTCATTTCTGTTGGTAATCCTTAGGAGTGCCTCCACTTTCTTTTATTATTAATTCTAAATTATAACACTTATTTATTGTCTAAGTGCTATTGAAAAAGTTGTTTTAAATAATCAAAGGATCGATTAACATCTGAGATTGCGTGCGAAATATTCAAGAAAAGAAAAAAGACATTTTAATAACATTTCTCGAGGGACCCTTAATCTCTTGCTGCACTCGTGAACGAGAGATTTCTTTCAAAATCAACATTTTTTTACGGTAACTCACCTTCTGGTATCAAAATACGTTATACTACGCGATTATTTCAAAAAGTTTTATGTGCAATGCTCGTTTTGTGCTAGTATTTTAGCTAGGGATAAGAGAAAATCGAGAAATGTGTATAAAAGTTACTTACAAGTACTGTAACGTAGTGTTTATGGTGAAAGGCAACGCTGAACGTTACAAAGTGTGAGCCTTTTGTCTGAGTTAAGGTTGAGTTTGACTGTTGCGACTGGCTTCTATATAAAATATAATTATTACTATGTATTTAATGTAAAATAAAATAATTTTAATGTCATATAGTTACTAATGTTAAAAAACTGATAGATGAAATTGAAATTTTTCGATTATTTAATCAAAAACTCTTAAAATCGGTATACATGAAAGTTTGATGATGAATATCTTTTGAACGATTAATTTAATCGCCAAAACATAAGATACCATTTTTATAGAGCAGTTAATTTGCTACAAAAATTTCTATTGCCCATTCAATAATAGCCATTTCTTGTCGAGTTATAAAATTCATAAACAAAAGTGACATTTGACTTAAAATAATCAATCTTAAATCTTCAATATTAGTGAAATGGTGAGGTTTACGGAAAAAACATAAGATACCTTTTTTGTAGAGCATTAAATTTCCTACAAAATTCTTAAAAAAAATTTTTCTGTACGACCAATTAATGATGAGGAATGAATTTTTTTCTATTGGACTGAGAAAAAAATGAAAAACTGCGATGCGGAGGATCTTCCTATTAAAATTAAGAGTTCATATTTGGTGAGAATTTTTTTAAGGTGCCTAGTAACCCATTTTTCCGTATTAATTGTAAAAAAAAAATAGTTGATTTTTTTGACCCACCCTATTGTATATATAATACATACTATACATAGTGCTTAAATTTATTTACATATTTTATTTATTTTTATTTTATTTATTCAGGCTCAACAACAGAAAACAAATTACACAAAATGTACATTAATAATAATAGCTTACAGGACTACATTTGTTTTTCTATTAATGTTGGGCACAACATGTTAAAAATTATAGCAATAATTAAAATAACCAAAAAAAGCTTATGATAGCTGCTAAATACATTTTACAAAATTATAGAAGTTATAAAAAATATAACAAAAAGAAAAGATTTTTTTTTTCTCGAAATGACTACGCTATTGACCCATCAAGGTCTTAACAGCTTCACCGGACTACTAAGGCGAGCGCTTAAGGCACTCAGCCGACTTTATTATGGCAACCAGCTCAAGGGTGCACGGCACACCTCGGCTTGGCTGTTGCTTGTTGCATGCAAAATCGCGACCTATCTTAGCTAGCCTAGCTAACAATTCATATATGTATGAGTTGTTGAACCGTATATGTGTACCAAGCATACACGCCTCAACAACTCTTCCATATATTTATTATCGGAAAATTGAGAGTTTTTCAGTTCGATAAGGGAAAAAAGTAAACCCTTCCACTTTCATGTGTAAGCGTGTAGGCGTGCACGTGTGTGGGGGTGATCGTGTAGTGTTGTAGCGGTGATGTATATTTGTGTGTCACCGTATCGCGCAAAAAGAAAAAGATTATGTTATTTACTAAATACAAAACAATGCATGAATACCTTCACTATTACTATACATACTTGTATTTATAATGTAAAAATAAATATAATATATAATAAACAAAAATATGTATTTATTTTCTTTATTTCTTCCCTATTTCAAGGTGGGATAAGGGTAATGATAATATGTTGATGTATTTATCTTCTTACAGTTTTGAATAGTGATATTGCTCAAATTGCGCATAGGTTAGGCATACTAAACTGAAGATAGGTCGCGAGTTTGCATGTAACCGGCAACAGCCAAGCCGAGGTGTGCCGTGCACCCTTGAGGTGGTTGCCAAAATAAAATCGGCTGAGTGCCTTAAGCGCTCGCCTTAGTAGTTCGGTGAAGCTGTTAAGACCTTGCGAGGTCAATAGCGTAGTAAGTACAAAAAAAAGCATACTAAACTGACATGAAATGACAATCCTATCAATATGAATGAGAAATTTAGTGAGTATGTATGAGTATTATGTTTCTTATTTTCTCACATAAAAACTAATAAAAATATTTTGATGAAACTTCACCATACTTGTATTTATAACTCAGTACCTATCGTGTGTATGTGTGCGCATGTGAAGTGCAGTAGGAGTAGTGTGAGCACTGGTGAATACAGTGTTACTACTTACTGTATCACGCTAACTACATACTCGAGGGCTCCACTCCGAAGGCTCATATCTAAGAAACAACACAAGAAAAACCTTAACATATAAAAGTTTTATGGTGTCTTTTGGACGTGGTCTTCACCCGAGGTGGGGTTCTTGTAAATAAATAAAGTTATAAGATTTATTTTCATATATTACTTTGCAAGAAATATAAGGCTCGTTAATGATGTAATGCGTGTAATTTTAGGGAAAAGGCTTTGTCAGTGTCCAAGCTATCGCTTCAGTGAGACTGTCCATTAAGCGTAGGGCGGGCGGCGCGCGCACCCGTCCGCCATTTCCCTCTGCAGTCGGTCCCAGCGCGCCACGCTCGCGCCATGCTAACAACATAACACTGTTACATAATCCAACATAAAATAAAACAATTATCCAGGACAAGTGAATGTTCAAGGTAGACTCAGTAACACGTGTAACAATTCTATTCGAATATAAGTAACGTGGAACAAACGGCCAATGGGGAATTTATACGTGAGTATATATTTTATGATGTACTGTTACTATTCCCACTATTTTTATATATAAATGGTTCAATGGTATTTATGTATTTTGATGTAGTTTATGAGCCTTTTGTCGTTACAGGGAATACGTTGTTTGAATCGTGTACGCGGTGTTATTGATTATTCCAAACTGTTTCGTTTTCATTTCTCTGTTGCTGTCAGAAAAGCTTATTACTTGAGTAAAGATTCTGGTCCAATGTAATCCTTATGTGAATTAAAGTAAATTAAATATGTTCCGTGAATATGCTATTATATGTAACGTTCATTGTAATTAGAGGAAATTCTATATTCAGCCATATATTATTCTAATGTATATATTATTTATTATAAAACATAGTCCTCTACCACGTCCGTCTGTTTGCTCGCGGTAAGCTCGAAAACTACTGAACGGATTTTCATGCGGTTTTCATCAGCAGATGAAGTGAATCATAAGGAAGGTTTAGATATATGTTTTTGCCAAGGTTTTTTTTATTATTGGAGCGGGAAAACGTCCGCCAGGCACGCCGCTAGTTATACATAAAAATAAAAGTAAAGTGTATCTCGTTTGATGAAAACGGCTGGACGGATTCTGAAGAGATTTGTATAAGAAGACTTTTTCTATGTATCGTTTAGGATATGTATTATTACGCTTTCTCAATAGGAACTAAGCAATACTCATTATTTTTCAAAGGGGTAGTTAATGATAAAACTGGAATAAAAAAAGATACCAAAAAAAAATCAGATTAAACTCTTAGTTTCCCGGAAATGAGAAAACTATCTTTGCGTGTATCAAATTGTAGGTACCAGCTATTTACTGTATTAAAAGTTATTCGAAACAATATGTATGCGATAATTATTGTAATATTTTTTTTTTATTAAATAAACCCCGACATGAGAATGCCTCCTTAATACAATACTTAATACTTTATGATGTGAAAATAATTATTTTAAAATTGGCCTAAAATAATATATATAAAATATGTTTATAGGTTCTAGCGTTTGAATTCAATTTAACCAGATGTTTAACGGAACAAATTTATAAATGGCTAGAAATGTCTGCGACTGTGGAACCTGATGTATCAAACAGTAACTTATAAAGTCTAATTAGGTCTAATTACTATTTACTTTTCTCTAGTAGTTAAGTCGCGTCGTCATTAAAATTACAATAACTTTTGATAGAGTGAACCGACTTTAATGAAACCAAGATTAAATGTAACTGAAAGATATTCTTTATGATTCTCATGTAAAGTTTTTATCAAACGTATAGTATTTTAGCAGTGACATACAAACAGACAGACATTTCTAAAATTGATTAAAATTGTAACTACACAGACTGAATTGGAAATATTACTATCATGCTATAGTTCCATGATGTATTCTTTCACCAAAAGGATCATCCTCAAGGCTTCGGAACTTGCGATGACCGCAGTTTACCAACACACTGGTTACAGAGACCTAATCGCTATAGAAACACTATACGTTTGAATTGGTATACGCTAAAAAACCTGAACTGATTTTGATAAAACTTTACAGAAATATGATCACAGTAATACATCATTATCCTAATATTATAAAGAGGTAAAGTTTGTGATTCTGTGAGTTTGTGACGTTGTGAATTGTGACGTTGTAGGGGGTAATTTTAGGAACTACTGATCCGATTTGAAAAATTATTTCATTGTTATATAGCTCATTTATCGAGGATGGTTATAGGCTATATATCATCACGCTAAAACCAATAGGAGAGGAGCAACAATGAAGAATGTTTAAAAATCGGGGTGTTTTTTTCCTCTTGAGAGCTTTCGCGGCATATTAGTTAGCCCAAATTAACTATGTCCACGCGAACGAAGTCTCGGGCAGAGGCTAGTATAGTATAAAACAAAATCCTCTGCCACTTCTGTCTGTCTGTTCGCGATAAACTCAACAATTACTGAAAGGATTCTCATACGGCTCTCGCCAGTAGATACAATGATTAATGAGAAAGGATTAAGTATATAGTTTCTCAAGGTTGTTTATTACCATGGTGTGACAACGTCAGTCGGGCTCGCTAGTGTGTAATAATTTGCAAATATATTGTTTAAATTGGTCAGAAAGTCAAGATGTGTATCAATCAAGTTTTACTAACTCCTGACATCCGAGAGTTTTCTGATCGTTTATTACATAAATTAATAGCTGATTCCCGCGTCTTTGGCTGCGTCGTTTATTATTTCATTTATTTTGTTATATCTCAAAGGCAGCGTTTTCGACGAAAACTCCCAGGCGGCTTGACTTTTGGCAACACTTCCAACAATTATGGTTACATTTGAATTAATTTACCAAAAGTATTGACAAATTGTATACCTAAAACCTAAAAAGTGAATCACTCTATCTATTAATGAAAATCACATGAGAATCTGTTCTGTAGTTTTTGGATTTATTGCGAACAGACATACAGAGGCGGCGGAGGATTTTGTTATGTAATACAAGCGGGCCCAGCACACGTTGTCCCGCCCTGATTATAGAAAAATCCTTGAAAAACAATGTACTAAAACCTTTCTTAATGAATCACTTTATACACTAGTGAAATCCGCATGAAAATCCGTTTATTAGTTTTTGAGTTTATTGCGAACAGACAAACAGACAGACGCGGCAGATTTTTTTTTCGAAATGTCTACGCTATTGACCCAGCAAGGTCTTAACAGCTTCACCGGACTACTAAGGCGAGCGCTTAAGGCACTCAGCCGATTTTATTATGGCAACCAGCTCAAAGGTGCACGGCACACCTCGGCTTGGCTGTTGCCTGTTCCATGCAAAATCGCGACCTATATCGGAAAATTGAGAGTTTTTCAGTTCGATAAGGGAAAAAACAGAGAGAAAAGACGGACGCGGCAGAGGAATTTGTTTTATAACGTGTAATGTGTGTAACGTGTAACGTGTAATGATTAGTAAGATGTATATAGTGTACGGTGTCATTATTTATAACGACAGAAATGGAGACGAAACCACGAACGACCGTTAGTCTATATATTTGTTTATTTCATCCTATAGCTGAATAGACTATTAATCTTTTATCTTCGTGGGTTGATTGTTCTTTATTGAAAACGATATTATTATATAAAAGAATAGGCAAGAATCTTAATCGGGTTTCATTTGAAACATATTTATTTACACGTTGCAATTATTTTTAATGGATGCATAAAGCGGAGTCAATTCCAAACATCAGCATCGTTCACAATAGTCTTTTGCCACCAAAACCAGTGTTTCTTTTTTTTTTAAATCATAGGAGGCAAACGACCAATTGGGTCACTTGATGTTAAGTGATCACCACCGTCCATAGACACTAGTAACACCAGGGGAGTCGCAAGTGCGTTGCTAGCTTGTGTTGGGGTTAGGAGGAGGAAGAAGATAAAGAAAAAGGAAGAAGAGCGGGGGAACGTGAGGGGAGGTGGGCCTTAGCGCTCTCACTGACCGAATGAAACGCAACAATGCAAACACTATTACTTTACGTTTCTGTGAGTCGGGTGGTACTACCCCGGGCGAGTTGACCCATTCATGCTGAAGCCAGTAATAGCTACAGCGTGGCTCTACCACCTACAGTTTTTAATCCTTACGTGTTTATATGTATTTACATGTGTTGCAAACAAAAAAAGGACTTTTATTTCTTCTTTCTTTCTGAAAAAAATTGTATTCAACCTCTTTGAAATCTTTTTAATAATTTAATAATATCGAGCTAATGGGAGACTATATTATTGTAAGACATCAAATGAATACTCTGTACAACGTGGATTGTTTTTTCTTATATCGAATAAAATAACTCAGTGAGAGTCTGAACTATGACCTTTGCGTTTTTTAACCTCGACCGGTCATGTAAAACGATTTGAAATAAATTCTCATGTACAAGGTAATATCTCAATAAAATAACATTACTTTGATGTAAATTAGACTCCGTATTTAAAAGTATACTTATATTTTACGTTGTCTTTTCAGATTTTCCAATTTTGTACATGAGTCAAAACACGTCAAGTGGACCCCCCTTTTCCACTTGATTATTAAATTCAGGTATGAATATTTGTTCATGAAGCATTTACTATGAACAATGAATCCCCAGAACAGTTTTTGAAAATTTTTATTTTAACATCTTTTTTTAATGACAATTTTTATGACTTTAATTAAAAAATCAATAAATAAAAAGCTATTAAAGACATTTTAATGAAACTTTCAGGATTTTTTTTGTAGCACGGCAAAGTGACTGCACTATGCCTGATGGTAAGCATAGTACAATCCAAAAATAATAGCGACCACCGATTGACACACTGTCCATCGCCGGTCGCCACTATCATGCCGGCCTGTAAAAAGCTGGATATGCACAGACTAATCCCGAAACGCGCCCCATAGAAGCGAACACTATTACGGGCTTTTTCGCCATATACATTGTTGTTGCCACCCAGTCAGGCTGTAAAACCCTACCACCCCGCTTGCGCCATTGCCTCGTTCGTTATTCAGCAGGGTGTACCACTTGCAGGTGAGGTTGACTTGGTTGTCTCAAGTCTTATGATGTTATTCGACACTCCTTACACCCCAAAGTTTAATAGTTGTACTTTGATAAGATATATAAAAGTTTAAATTTTTTTTTTTCATATTGTTAATTAACTTTTTAGTAAACAAATGAAAATTTCAATGACTTCTCCTTCAAAAAACAATTTTTTTTTCTCGATTTTTTTTTTCGAAATGACTACGCTATTGACCCAGCAAGGTCTTAACAGCTTCACCGGACTACTAAGGCGAGCGCTTAAGGCACTCAGCCGATTTTATTTTGGCAACCAGCTCAAGGGTGCACGGCACACCTCGGCTTGGCTGTTGCCTGTTGCATGCAAAATCGCAACCTATCTTAGCTAACCTAGCTAACTATTCATATATGTATGAGTTGTTGAAATGTATATGTGTACCAAGCATACACGCCTCAACAACTCCTCCATATATTTATTATCGGAAAATTGAGAGTTTTTCAGTTCGATAAGGGAAAAAAAAAATTGTAAACCCTTCCACTTTCATGTGTAAGCGTGTAGGCGTGCACATGTGTGGGGGTGATCGTGTAGTGTAGTAGCGGTGATGTATTTTTGTGTGTCACCGTATCGCGCAAGCAATGCACTCAAGGGCTCCCTACCGAGGGATCGAACCTAGGCTTGAGCCGCTGCCGTGGGAGGCCTAATCGGGTGAATTTTTTTTTTCTCAGTATTATGCATTAACCATTTAAGTAATAGAATCAGCAAAAAAAATTGACTGCTCCCAATTAGATTGAACAAAAAAGCGATGAGCGATGAGTGATGTCGGTACGGCGTGCTGCCGCGCGTCTTTCACTTACCTTTTATTCTACTCAGTAATTGTAAGTAAGAAGCAATTCTTTATTTTTTTATAAAAATAATGTTATTTAATCGATAATTTTACAAAAATACATTACATAAAATTAATTAATAAAATGTTTTAAACTTTTATATATCTTATACAACTATTAAACTATAAATCCTTAAAGTTTCATTAAAATATCTTTAATAGCTTTTTATTTATTGATTTTTTAATTAAAGTCATAAAAATTTTCATTAAAAAAAATGTTGTTAAAATAAAAATTTTCAAAAACTGTTCTGGGGATTCATTGTTCATAGTAAATACTTCATGAACAAATATTCATACCTGAATTTAATAATCAAGTGGAAAAGCGGGGGTCCACTTGACGAGTTTTGACTCACATGTAAAATATGAAGATTACAAAAAAATCTTCCGAACCTTAGATATACAAAACCCAAGATGCAAACTTAACGCCTCACTATCGGCACAAAAAATAAGTGCATGCATAATTTTGGATTATGGAGTCATTTCAAATAATCTCGCGTCGCTTGCGTCCTTGTAAAAAAAACTTTAAATCATTCAAATAAGGTTGTAAGCTTGTTTAACTATAACCACGTAAGTATATTGGAGAGTTTTTGCGGCCGGTTTTGGGCACTACTTTTATTCGAGACTGTGTTTCTTGGGTTTTTAATGACAATGTTATGGACGATAAAATTTGAACTTCGTTCTCGGTGTATAAAAACTGGAAATGTAAAAACAATTAAACAAGGTATACGAACGATTTAAATTGGATGTAACTCATTTTGAAATGTAACAACACATATTTAAGTAAATGTTTTACACAACACCGATATGTTAGTGTAATAATATTTGAAATCCTTGGGCGGAAGGTCTGCGCAACCTTTAGGATCGGCTGTGATTGGTCATATCAAGGACGTTCGAATAGCTCTCTTAAGTAAGTCAAAGTTATAGCTGTACAATCGTTAAGAATTTAGAGCTTATCGTACAGAATTGAAATAAGCTGACATCAATTAGTGTCATTTATCGATACACATAAGAAAAATTAAAATGTCTGTATGTAATATGAAATTATTATTTTTGCTGAATGGATACAAAAATATACACGGTACTGATAATAAAAAAGCAATTTTTAAAATTTTTGTCGGTCTGTCTGTCTGTTTGTTCCGGGTAATTAAACCTTTTCGAGATGATCATAAAGAATGTCTTCGAATAACATTTAATCTTTCTGGCAATCGGTTCGGTCTGTCAAAAGTTATTGTAATATTAATGACGACGCGACTTAAGTACGAGAGATAAGTAGTCACGTAAATGTACTTAATACATTTAGATTATTTTATTAGTCACTGCTTATTACGCTTTTTACATTAGGTTCTACACGGACGGAGTCGCGTGCACAGCTAGCCGTATATAAAAATAAAATTATAGAGGTCTCCAGTGGTACATGTATCACGCAAAAACTACGGGATAAATATAAAAAAAACCATGTTACTCACACACTTTTAGACACTTAAGCGCGAATACATATGTCAGTAAATGGTGTGCCAGTTACTGGCTTTCCGTGAAGCCTTGATACACATGCCTGCGGGTGGAATACAAGTTTCTAAAATCTATATATTAATGCGTGAAGCAAAATCTTTGTACCCCTTTTTAACCGATTTCCCGTGAACGGGTGAACTTGAATTTTGGCATAGTTAAAGTTTATATGGCGGAGAAGTGCAGAAAGCTGTTTATTTTATATAAAACGTATTAGAAGTACATTGAATTAATTAAAATATGTACTACTCACACTACTGCTTAAATTAAACACAACATATACACACATGTAAATAAAAAAGACATTTTGACAGCTGTCAATAATTACGAACTTCAAAAAAGGTTGTGAAGGAGGTTGCTATGCTCGACTGTAAGTATTTCTTAACTCTTACGTTCCAATTACCGTTTTTGATCCTACATTCAACAATGATGATATAAAATATAACTATTATTGCAATGTTTATTATTTTTTATGGTGAACTCACTTAAAATGTTGATTTAATAAAAAAAAGAGCCAAATAATACGTTGTATAACCAAAATAAGAATTTTGTTCATAAAAGTAATCTATGACTTAGACCTCCGCGGTTACAACGTTGCAATTGAATCTCATGTAGCAACATATATATTAAAACATCATTGTTTTGGATTCACCATTTGATTGTATTGTGGATCCATTACTTTTCCAAACGATGATACTGGGCATATCACTATTTGTCATAATGAACAGACTACATTTAATTCAATATCAACCAGAATACCACCCACCCATGTGGTCGTGAATTGAAAATTGTGTCATGGGTTGCGATAAATTTCTTTACTTTCATAAAATTATGTTTGCTTAAAATTTGAGAGATTTACCACGTGATTTTTGTTTCAAATTTTTAATTAATTTCGATTTTCATTTACACATAGATTTTGTTAAATGTTTATATAATTAAAGATCATGGCAAATAACTGAGTCGGCATGATGAAAACCTTTGATTATAGAAGTATACCCTTTGACAAAAGAACCCTAATAAAGTTTAAAAAAATCAAATAACTATTGTCGAATGTCGACCACTGAGCGCCTACTTGTAATAATAAAATCGGCCATAGACTCCGTGTATTCTTTTGAACTTTATCACGAATGATCATACGTTTCTGAACGAACGAGTGGCGATTGGTTCATTCGATCGTTCAGTGTGTTCGTTCAACCGGTCGTAAATCGTTCACTTCGATGAAATCGTCGAATTAACACGTATAATAATTTTTTTTTTTTTTTTCGAACTGACTACGCTATTGACCTGGCAAGGTCTTCACAGCTTCACCGGACTACTAAGGCGAGCGCTTAAGGCACTCAGCCGATTTTATTTTTGGTAACTAGCTCAAGGGTGCACGGCACACCTCGGCTTGGCCGTTACCTTGAAAAACCCGATCTGTCCTAGCTAAACTATGCTAAGCTATACATGTATCCATTCTTGGATCATGCAATTAAAATTGCATGATACAAGAACACAACATGTAATTCGAAAGGAGGTAAACTAAATCTACTCGTTTCAGTTCGATAAGGGAAAAAATCTTTCACAAAATAACCCTTCCACAAGTGTGTGGGGTGCGTGTCTGAGTAACTATGTATGTGTAAAATCGATGTGGGTGAGTACTGTATCACGAGACAATATCTTTGCGACTACCCGGGTAGCCACGGACAAAGATAATGCCAGGATTACGCGATCAAACAATGTGCGGGTGAGAAAACGAGAGCTCTCTGCCTGTGACGCACGAGACAGAGATTCGCGATGTGGCCGGCCACAGAAAATTTAAAGAGAGATCGAATTTACAGTTTAAACGAACGACGCCGGCGTCGGGATCTAAAAATAGACAAGTGATATTATTATTTGACGATTTTAGGGGAAGAGAGACGTAAACATACGAGTTTACTCTTTCTTATATTGAAAATTATTATTTTTTCGCGACGGCGGCACGGGCCAACCGCTGTATCGTTGCCGCAATGGCGGGAAACTTCGCGATCGCGCGAATGGGGCCCTGTTTGGGGTCGTTCGCGACCTCATCGTAGGCTGAGATCTCGGCGATCTCATGAAAGACTAAAAGCTGGGCGGACCAGTCCATGCCGGAGAGAGAGACAGCGGGGTCGGCCTGTGAAGGCTTCGCCACCTGGAGTCTAGGATCGACTCGTGCTGCGATCTGCGGCGACCACGGGGCCTGAGGGGCCCGCGCGGGGAGAGGGACTGCGTTAGGCGCAGGAACGGACGCTGCCGGCGCGCGTGACGCGCGCGGCTGACTCGGAAATGCCTGTCGAGAGTCGAGAGGCGGGGGGCGGGGGCGGGTAGACGCCGCAGGCGCCCTGGAGGGCGAAACCTGCCTAGCGTATCTAGGCTGTCTTGTACGCGGGGCGCGGGGACAACCGCGATAATTCGCGGTATGACCCACGCCGCGGCACAAGACGCAACTCGGAGGATCGGGCGAGTCTTTAGTGCGCGAACACTCCGAAGTGGAGTGTTCGCCTAGGCACTTAACGCACCTGGGATTCAGGTAGCAATTAAGTGCGGAGTGTCCGTACTCCTGGTAGTTGTGACACTGCGAGGGTACGGACGTCTTGCGCGGCGGCTCTACGGTGACGCCGGAGAGGCCGCAGAGGGTCGAAAGATTGAAGATCTTTTTGCCCTCGACATTGCGCTCGAGAAGAACGAGCACCATGTTGTAGGGCATACGGTTGCACGCAGATCGCATGCGGTGGACTTCTCTAACCGGGAACCTCTGTTTCCTGAGGTCTTCGTGGATGTCATCCACGGGGATCTGGGCTGTGACTCGGCGTATCACTACGCGTAGCATACGCTCTTCTTCGAGCGCATAGGTGAAAAACGCGATTTTGTTAGCGCGCAGAAGGCGCGTAAGATCGCGATGGGCGTCGGAGGAGTTCACCTTTACCTGAATACCCGTTCGGGTACTCGTGGCAGAGGCTATAGGGATTTCGGCCTCCTTCAGGAGGTCGGAAATGTCGAGCCAGGACGCCTTGTCCTGGATCGTAACGGGTGGAGGGGGGCGGGGCTTCTTGCTCGAAGCTGCGGGACTCGCAGCTTTCGAGGGAGCCGGAACGGAGGGCGTGGGTGACGTCTTTGGCACTTTCGTACCATCGACGTTCGAGATTTTCGAGGGCAGAGGGCCCTCGTTATCTGAGGCCGAGTTGGCGCGCTTCTTGCGCGGCTTGGACTTGCGGGAGACGACGGTGTAGCCGTCGTTCCCGGCGGGGGGGGTCTTGCTCCATATCGGAGCATTCCTCGTCCGAAGAACGAGAAGAGGTCGGGGCAGGGGGAGTACTCCCGGAGGATTGAAGTTCCTTCAGGAGAGCCATACGGGAGGTCCTCTCGAGGCCTTCATCCGCGGCGGCAATGAGAGTGGGCAATGGACCGCCCTGAAAATAGTCGTTCGCTTCTTTGCAGAAGCGATCGTACTCTAGCACTATGTCCGGACATAGCTTTGAGATAAATTTCCGAAAGCGCGCGGGTTCGCGCTGTTCGGACGTCAGATTGGCCATGGCGGGGCCTGAGGAGGGGTGCGGGGCGGGGGAAGGCATGTGAAACCTCCCTGCCAGAGGGGCAGGGGGGCGCGCCTTTTTGAATTTAACGGACTCCGGATTCCGGGCCAAAAGGAAACTGTGGGCGAAGTGCAATGCCTCACAGGGGACCTACAGTGCCTAGGGGGAGGCCCTACCACTTCTTTCTTCGGCTGCACGACGACACGGAGCTCGAACCACGAAGCGCTGGACTCCCTGGAACGCGAACCGGCGACACGCAGCACACGGAGAACACGCAGGACGCACTGAAAAGTGCGATTATAATTGCACCGAAAAGTGCAGTTTGCTGCGTTCTGAAAAGAACGCCTTACGATTGATTCCTTTGAACGTCTCAAAGAAACGTGAAAGTAACGAGCGTACCGAAATACCGAACAATTTTCGACGTGAAAACACGGCCGCGTAACCGCGTCGCGAACACTTACGAAAGATCGAAACGTAACACGAATAAAATTTCACGTCGAAAAAACGATAAGAGCGCACGCGTCCGAACCCCACGGAAGCGAGAATCGGACTCTTTTTTTTACACGTATAATAATGTATTTATTGTTGCAATGAGTTAATCACCACCATCACCACCAATCACCATTAATCACCTATTGAGAGTATTATATGAAAGTTCCATTATTTTCACAGAGAAATCAATCTTTTAGTAGATTTTTACTGTTGCAGTCCAGTAGGTAATGCTATTACAAATTTCATATCATCTAACCTAACCAATGACCTAACAAGATGGCGGCCATCTTGTTAGAACTCTCCAAGGAGTTCTTGTGGCAAGTTAGAATCAATTCTCCGTGGTATTATTTCCCTTGTGCACTTGTGCACAATAACCAATTTATAAAACGTGAAAAACCACCAATATTACATACATAGAGCCAAATAACATAAGATTATAAATAAAATATCAAAAGCACAACATAACATTACAAGATCCAGCAAAATCTAAAATCAAATCAAGCTAATCTTTGACATCGCTAAACGGATTTTAAAGATTATTTTACACACCGATACAGAACTTTTCAGTGTATTATCTGTGCTGTTTATGCTTTTCCATGGTAGATTATTAGTGATACAATTACAGTTAAAAAGTTAAAGGAAGTTCATAAATAATTGTAAGTAGTTATATTAAATAACAAACAACAGTAATTAATGTTTCAAAATTCTTGATTATGTGATCTTGTTTTTTTTTCATTGGTTAGGTTTGGCTTTATAGGCGAATTCGTTATCACTGTTTAATTTGTTCGTGTTCAATTTTTTTTCTTTTTCATATGTTTATCAATATTTAACGTTACATATTTTAATTTTTCAATATATATATATATATATATATATAGTCGAAGTTGTATCTATGTGATATTTTTTTTTTCTCTAACTGACTACGCTATTGACCTAGCAAGGTCTTAACAGCTTTACCGGACTACACGATGTGATAAAGCGTTGTAGGTCTTTACTGTAGAACGCTTCTTATTATTTTTGTTATTATATTAATCATCAGAGTGTTAATTGTTGCATTGTCCACAATTGTAAAAAAATAAATAATTTTACTGACAAGTAGATAAACTACTGCAAATTTCTCCGCGAAAATTCTGTTGTTAGAAATTTCACAATTGTCTATGATTTTTAACAAGTTAAAAAAAAAAAACTTTTGTGTTTTCTGTTTCCTGGTGTAAAATAACTGTTTCATTCTTCCGTTTGCATTGCGTAATCCTTGAAAAGGAATGCAAATTGTATTCAAAGTAAATATTCAGAATGTTTGGTTGGTACACTGTTTGTACTGGTATTTCGATGTTTGCTTTCCTTTTTGCATTTTCACTCAGAAGTTAGATACTTTGTTTACGTAAAACACTGGTGACTATCGTTGGAATTATAGATTTTATTTACATTAATTAATTGCTTTTATATTAAATATTAGCTGTACTCGCGACTCCGTCCGCGTGGAACTTTATAGTGATTAATAAGCCAGGTCGTGTTGTGCTTTGATTCGCCTTCGTGAATTAGGCGACATCATTTAGCACGGTCCATGGCAAGGTCCTCCCGTTGGCTGCTTAGGATCTTAAACGCAGCCATGTCACGTTTATTGCAATCCTTAAAACGAAGCATAGGATGTAATCAAGAGTCTCTAATTATTCTACTTGTACAAATAACAATAAAAAAACTTAATGTCACACAATTATATTACTGTCCACTTACATCACCTAATGATGTAGTTGCATTCCGCTAAATATCTCTTTGTTTTTCTCTTCGTCCTCGTCCCAATGGCGTTCTTTAATTACCTTTCAATAAAAGAAAGTGGAAAATTCTAGAAGGTTGACTTCATTACTCGAACGATTCGACAGAATCCAGGATTAACTATTTTTATAACACCATTGTATTGTTGTCACGGTCGATGACTCCTTCTTTGTTTACTTGTTACGAGTATATAGAGTATCACAATATAAAAAAGTTTTTATATAATTTATGAGGTACGTATATATATTTTACCTTTGGAGGTCGTCTCTGTAGTGTTTGAAGGATTCCCACTCCGCTCTCAAATTTATATCACAAAGCAAACGAGGGCGCTGAATTTTTTGAGTACCTCACCAATTAATTCCATTATAAGGCCCACAAAAATATTTGATGAAAAATTTACTCCGTAATTCAAATGTCTTCAAGCGTGATGTAGAATTATATAATTGCATTTGTTTTCAATTTCCTCGATCTGATACGCTATTGACCTAGCCAGGTCTTAACAGCTTCACCGGCGAGCTAAGGCGAACGCATAAGGCACTCAGCCGATTTTATTTGATAACTAGTTCAAGGGTGTACGGCACATCTCGGCTTGGGCTATTGCCTGATACGCGCAATTCGTGACCTATCCGAGCTAACCTAACTATTCATACATACATGAGTTGTTGGAACATATATGTGTACGAAGCATACATACCTCAATTACTTTTAATAGAGTAATATAACATATGTCGTGTAATATATGTCGTATGGGATAATTTTCTAAACTATTTCAGTTCGATAAGGGAAAAAAATAAAACCCTTCCACTTTCATGCACTTTCATATGTAAGCGTGTACGCGTGCACGTGTGTGGAGGTGATATGTGTAATGTTGTCGCAGTGATGTAAGATTTTGTGTGAGTGTATCGCGAGAGCAGCGCACTCAAGGGCTCCACGCCGAGGGAACGGACCTAGGCTTGAGCCGCTGCCGAGGGGAGCCTAATCTGGTGCATTTATTTTTTCAGGTTATAAATATTATTATAAAACTTGGTTTATTAATTAGCGGCAGCTCGTGACTTTGAAGCTATGATGACTTAGTTGATAGCCTGTTTATAGATGGATGGATGGTAGGTTCGAATCCTAGCAATTGAGTCGGAGAATTCTGTGACGAAAACTGTCGTGATAAAGCCTACCACAATTCACCAAGAGGGAGGGAGATTAAAAAAATCTCATAAACGTCTCACTAATGGATGTCCCCTCAAGTGCATAATGTCGAAATACTTAACGGGTAATATGTGGGGGTGTGCGAATATCGCCCAAATCGAATCGAATCAAATTTTAATATTCGATTTGAAATTCGAAAAAATTCGAATAATACTAAAAAAATTGCGTATAATATAATAATTCCAGAAAATTTCAAATTATTCAAAATGTTTCGAATATTAATATTCGATTCGGAACGAACAATTCGTAATTTTGAATAAATTCAGGTAATATGCTAGCGAGAGAATGTGACCACGACAGTTGTAATAATATTTATTACGGAAACCTCGAGCTGTGTATAATTTCCAACAAGGTTTGTTCTGTTTCAGAGTTATTATGCTTAGAAAAAAATATTCAAATAAAAACAAAAGAAACGGAAGGACAAGCAGAGATACTCGCTGGGTTAATCCCTGGGCTCGCCATAGAAGCTTATCGTATACTAAATTAAGCTCCTTATTCAGTTACCAGGGTTGTACTAAAGGGAAAAAATAAGAGTCCATTTTGTATCTTTATTAACGTTAGGGCCTTTTTATTTTTGTTTATTTATAGGGGTTGTAGGATTTAAATTATTGAAATTGATGTATCAAGGTTGGGGCATTTTACAGTAACATTGCTGAAGCATTTAGGTTTTCTTTCGATGATTTTACTCTCGACTAAAAGTCACTAACTTAGAATTCAGTGAATGTAAATTGATTCCGTTAAATTCGTTCGAGTCCCTTTACAGCAGATCGATATTCAATTTTTACGGTTTTCTCTATTCACCACAACGATTTTAATACAAACAGCTTTCGTCTTTTTTTTTGTTTTTTTTTTTTTTTTTTTTTATTGTAGCACGGCAAAATGACTGCATTATGCCTGATGGTAAACACAGTGCCATCCAAAAATAATAGCGACCACCGATTGATACATGCTATGCACATATACATGGATATGCACAGGCTGATCCCGAAACGCGACCCGCAGAAGCGAATCACTATTACGGGCTTTTTCGCCATATACATGGTGGTTGCGACCCAGTCAGGCTGTAAAACCCTACCACCCCGCTTTCGCCATTGCCTGGTTCGTTATTCAGCAGGGTGCACCACATGCAGGTTGGCTTGGGTGTTCAAGTCTTATGATGTTATATGATACCCCTTACACCTCAAACCTACAAACTCTAGCCAAAAACGGTCGGCAAGTAAATGATTAAGTTGTATTGGTAAAAGAATTTTCATGTTTATCATTACAAAGTCTGAAATCAGTACTATATTCATATATTTCACGCTTTAATTGTTTATTCATATAGTTTATCAGTATTTACGGATATAATTCACCGCGCTCGCCAACCGCTGCCGCGGCCAACTCACGTTGTCTTTTTTCGGAAATCAAGCTTTTTTTTTTATACGTGGGCAAATCCCTTATGGATATCCACCCTCCCGGGGGAGAGGGTGGGTTATGTCCGACTCGCACGGACTAAAACCCCACGGTGTACGTCTTCCGCTATGGTTGGGGCGGCACGAGATCTCTATAGACTGGCTAACCTAACCAAACAGAGAGAAAACTGTTTTGTTTTAACTTAAAAATCATCAAGTTGTTAATATACAACATTACTAATTATTGTTCGGATATGACATAGCTTCAAAACAGCGTTATATACGTAAATACCCATTTATCTATCGAGGATAATAATATAAAACGAATTATTCATTTATGAAATTTATATTTATCAAATATTTACTCGATCCCACTCTCGAATCGAATTATTGGATTCATATAAATGATTAACACTCCAAACATAGCACCTTTCTATTATTTATGCATTTGCTTCAACTGTAAACATAAACTTACGAAAGAAAACATATCTTATTAATTATATTAAATGAAAATTTATGTGAGAAACGTCAATAAGCTTGATAACTATTTGTTACATAATATAATAAACCTGTTTCGGTAATAATATATATTAACATAGCTCATAAGTTAGAATAATATATAGGGATATAATTTACAAAGATATTGAATGAGTTAGCCAAAATATAGCATTAAATGTGAAGTATATTAGATAAAGCTAAGAGCGTTTTCGACATGTGCTTGGTGAATTGTTTGATAGAGATGTAAACGCAGGTAAAGCTGCAAGAAACTGTTACCTAAATATATTTCTGTATTCTAAATCGAAATCAAAAATATTTTATTCTATTTAGGCCCTAAGAAGGCGCTTACAAACATCAACACTCGACCGGTTCGGAAAAACAACCCTGTCATCGAAAAGAGACCGTAACAAATTATGTTTAAAATACATTACATGTTCCAATTGTTTTTAGAGGGTGCATAGTTAGTCTATTCCAGATGTCACCATCGTTCACATATTGACCAACTCTATAATAGTATTTTGACATCAAAAGCAGCTTGACATGACCTCTTAGCTTGACTATATATTATCTCTGTTAGATGTAAGTTTTGTTCTGTCTTGCTATTAGGGGGCCCATAATAGTATAATCCAAATACGCCCCTGCCTTTCCGTGGCGGAAACTTATGAGATTATAACATACAGTAACCGGGACCGTCATTAGTAAGGATTTTTTCATGATAGTAGGATTCGAGCTTTGTCTCTCTTCTAGTCGGAATATGAAGTATAGTAGGACGCATATTATGTTAATTACAGAAAGTCTTTGTAATTATTTACTATTAGTAGCTTTATCTTGTGACTTTCTTTACGTGTTTCTTTAATGTATGTAAGTAATTGTATTTTGTTATTTCTTAGCGAGGACTAGTAAATGGTTTGCTTTGTTTATTGCAATCAGTAATTATTGTATAATAGCTGACCCGTGCAACTTCGTCTGCACCAAATTGGTCGTTACTGGTTTCAATTGTATTTTTAAACGCGGAATAAATTAATAAAATTGATACCCGATTGCAACCACAACTACCGTTTCCAATTGTGAATCCAAACTATCAACGAACTCACTCAAACATATATATAATATAATATCCATGTTCGAAACCGGAAAACTAATGGAATGCTACTCGTTCTATTTTCACAGGAGCACTTCTGCGATAACGTTTGACTTCAGTTCATCTTGCTCGCTTTTTTGTGTTTTGTGTGCTCGAACTCGTTCCATTCTAAGCTTGTCTACTTAATTATTATTCACTTTAAAACGCAATTCTGCCATACCAAGGTGAATGTTATTATTATCTGACTCCCGGTGTTCATCAGTGCGATTTACACAAAGATTTACTAAAAGGTAAATAAAATGGTATCACCTAGGCGCGCATCAAAACCTACTTCATATATTTCTATAAAAATTCTTAAGTTTTATTCTTTAACACTTGGTATTTACCCAAAGCTAATATCAAGATTTTTTAAAAAGAAACTATGATTTTAATAAATTATATTTGTTTTCATAAATTTTAATAAACTATATGTGGAGAACTGGGGCAAGCGGTGTGGTGCTTATGTTTTTTATCTGAACATAAAATATATTGTCAAGATAATAAACGAAGCAACAGGTGTCAGAATAATATACTCCTCCTTTAGATTTTAGATTACGTCCATAATAAATATAGTTTGAAATTTTGAACACTTGCTTCAAGATTGCCCTAGGGTTAGCACGAAGTTGTACATTTCCATTCGATCTTTTGGGCTTGATGCAAAAGGTGTCTACAATCAAATCGTTCGATAGTTTTGTCAAGAATGTGATTGCTAATCTCAAGACATTCAACGGACTTTGATTACAACGACTCTCTTACCTGTATTTAAATCTTTTTGAAATAACCACGACTTTCACTCCGACTTGTATATAGCTATATCAGGACTAACAAATCTTGGTGACTTAACATTACGCTCATGCAACACGTCAAAGGAGTGAGTATTGAATCGTATCAAGTTGCGATCAGCCTTCTCTACGTTTCTTTTACCGATTCCAAATGATACTTTTGCGAAAACAAGTTTAATTTTTTTTTTAATCGAAGCACGACATAGTGACTGCACTATGCCTGATGATAAGCATAGTACAATCCAAAAACATCGGCAACCACCGAGAGACAGATTATCCATCGCCGGTCGCCGCTGTCATGCCGCCCATAATGACGAAAGTCACCCGGTACTGGACATGTACAGGCTGATCCCGAAACGCGACGCGCAGAAGCGAGTCACTATGATGGGCTTTTTCGCTATATGCATGGTGGTTGCGACCCAGTCGGGCTCAAAAACCCTACCACCCCGCTTTCGCCATTGCCTCGTTCGTTATTCAGCAGGGTGCACCACGTGCAGGTGAGGTTGGCTTGGGTGTCTCAAGTCTTAAGATGTTACTCTACACCCCTTACACCCCAAAATATAGACGTGATAAGTCCAAATCAGTTGTACAAATGTGATAATTATAGAAAAACTTCAGAGAATGTGTTTTTATTGACGTAATTTCGATTCCCAGAGTGGGGATGAGGTATCAATGAAAGGAAATATAATAAATTTGTAGTAGGCCTGTATTTTTCAGAACATTATCTAAGTTATATCATCATCTGTAGGTGGTAGAGCCACGCTGAATTTATTATTGGTCTCAGCATAAATGGGCCGGCTCGCCCGGAGTAGAAACCCGACCCACAGAAACACCGACGTGAAGTAACACTGCTCGCATTGTTGCATTTCGTTCGGTCAGTGAGAGCGCCGAAGGCCCACCTTTCCTCTTTCCCCTTTCCACCCAACACAGGCTGAGTACGTACTTGCAACTCTCCTGGTGTTGCTAGTACGTATGGATGACGGTGATCGCTTAACATCAGGTGACCCATCAGGTCGTTTACCTTCTATGATATATAAAAAAAGCCTATAGTGATAAAAGTTAATACAAGTAATTAAAAACTGGTAAATAATTACAAATAAAAATTAAAAGACTGTCCATATAATTTACTCCAGATAAAATGAGTAGTTGCCAGGAAACAAAATCATTTTCTCGAAATCGTGGACATTTTTAATGAATTAATAAATGCAAAATGTAATTTGACGATTATATAGTGCATTTTCAATTTATTTCGTTACCTTATAAGTGGAAATAAAACAATACCATTTCAACAAATCAAAAACAGGGCAATACTTGATTGAAACGTAACACGGAAAGAACGCTCACAGCAAATAAATAATGTAGCCCTTAAATATTCTTATTGCCTTGTTTTTATTAAAACAACACAGAGTGAAGAGCAATAGAGACCCTTAAACGAATGCAATAAGTATCACATTTTAACGACGGCTTTCCCCACGTACTCTCCTCTCAACATAGCCGCGAGCGTATCCGGCAGCTCTTGAAAACCGTTCGCTACGGTCTCTTTGGCTTTGACGAGGCCTTTTTCCATCCATTCTCGCATTTGGTTCGACACTTTGCATCATTCGTCTGATCCCACTGCGTGAAGCTGAACGATTGGACTTTCACTGAAACTGGAGTTTTTAACTTCTTCGGTCGTGAACAGGTTTTACCGTGAGTGCTAATGGATTCACAGATCGCGGTACGCCCGTATTCGTTCATGCATTCCACGACCGCATTGGATAAATAACCGCCAACGTTATCGAAAAAACAATCGATTCCTTTCACAGTCGAAGATAGGACCTTTTTTTTATCGCATTTTTTATAATTAAAAGCATGGTCCAAACCGAGATCTTGTAGTAGGATCTGCACTTTGTGATCGGATCCTGCGAGGCCTACGACCGTGCAATCCTTTATTTTTGTGATATGCCCCACTAATGACCCGATAGCATCTGCCGCGCTCGTTATTCAAACGACCTCACCTTTTTTCAGGTCGCATATCTTATTTGTGGTTGGTACATATCAATTTGTGGTTGGTACGGAGTAATATCGAACATGTCATCTTGTTCGCCGCTTAGTACTGCGTAATTACGCCACCCGGCATGCGAGACTACGTATGTATTTATAGGATCCTTGAAAGCCGAATTGATCGTAAGGCACTGTGCTGTCGTCGGCGAACGATCTCATGTAGGGGTCGACGCTTATGTACTCGGTTTTGACGAGGAACTAGCCGTTTTTCAAAGGCGGTATAGTTTCCTGTTCCATTTCGAAGTCTGTTCTTTCAAATATATAATGTTCGAATTCTTTTTTAACAACGTACTTTCGAAATTTGCACAGTTTTGGAACACTGTTAATGACACTGACATTGGCACTTGACATTTGACATATGCAACTAACTTCATAGATAGTCTATATGTTCATAAACTGTCAAAGTTCCGTTTAGTTTTTGCAATAATTATGTTTCTATATCAAAATGTAACACATTTTATCTATTTATTTATATTTAAGATATAATATATAAATATTATTTATATTTACAAAACCGAGTTCGATGATTAAAAATAAACATGAACTAATTAAATGTCAACACAACACCCGCGGAATAAGATAACAGCATAAAAACAAAAAAATATACATTAATTTTTTTTTTCTAGTTGAGGATAAAGAAACAAAATTATATTATCAAACTAGCTGTACCCGCGGCTCCGCATGCTTTTTTAAATTGTTTTAAAGAATTTTAAACTTGTGAGACTATGTACGATTATAGAAATGCTCTTTAAAAACAATTCAAGTACGACACGCACGCTACTTACAGTAGTATGTAATGTATACAATAGATATATAAATACTAACAATGTGCCTACTGAGGTTTACCCGATTAGGCCTCCCACGGCAGCGGCTCAAGCCTAGGTTCGATCCCTCGGTAGGGAGCCCTTGAGTGCGTTGCTTGCGCGATACGGTGACACACAAATATACATCACCGCTACAACACTACACGATCACCCCCACACACGTGCACGCCTACACGCTTACACATGAAAGTGGAAGGGTTTACTTTTTTCTTCCCTTATCGAACTGAAAAACTCTCAATTTTCCGATAATAAATAAATGGAGGAGTTGTTGAGGCGTGTATGCTTGGTACACATATACGTTTCAACAACTCATACACATACGAATAGTTAGCTAGGTTAGCTGAGATAGGTCGCGATTTTGCATGCAACAGGCAACAGCTAAGTCGAGGTGTGCCGTGCACCCTTGAGCTGGTTGCCATAACGAAATCGGCTGAGTGCCTTAAGCGCTCGCCTTAGTAGTCCGGTGAAGCTGTTAAGACCTTGCTGGGTCAATAGCGTAGACATTTTGAAAAAAAAAAAAAAACTAACAATGTACCTAATGAGGTTTACCATCAGCAACATATTTGGGATTTTAACCCATCATATAACTATCTTCGTGCTCACTTACACTGTGTAAGGAACTAATGAAACAATAACTTAAAATATTATCATAAACATTTACATTTACATTACTTTGTCATTATTATTATTACGATTTTGAGTCTATGCAAAAAATAAACGCTTGTCTGTTCTGCAAGAAATTGTATTATGAACCTCTTGACGTAGTACATTTATGGTCTAAAATCTTATTAGGAAGACCTTTTCCATCTTCAAAGTTACTAATAAATATAATATATAATTATAAACAATTACCTGAGAGTTATTTCTCTGATTAAAAATAAAGAATGAGTTGAAATCTTGCTCAATTTCTTACAAACAAAGTCGCGGGTAACACCTAGTCTAACATACAATAATCTCAAAGTCACCGGAAAATCGGTTTAACCTTTTGTAGAAAGTTCTGTCGGTAAAGCCACAGTTAACAGCTAGTATAAACTAAAATTGCCTGAATTACTTTTTATAAGGTCAGCTATCTGCCAGTGAAAGTCTCGTGAAGATTAGTTTAACGGTTTTTGACATAGTACTGCGAGCAAAGCCACGGTTACCAACTTGTATAAAGTAAAATTGCTTGAATTACTTTTTTTAAGGTCAGCTATTTGACAATGAAAGTTTCGCGAAGATCAGTTTAACGGTTTTTGACATAGTACTGCGAGCAAAGCCACGGTTACAAACTTGTATAAATTAAAATTGCTTCAATTACTTTTTATAAGGCCAGGTATCTGCAAGTGAGAATTTTGCTAAGATTAGTTTAACTGTTTTGATAGCATTGCGAGCAAAGCCACAGTTAACAGCTAGTCTAAATTAAAATAGGCTGAATTACTTGTTATGATGCCCACTATTTGTTGGTGAAAGTTTCGTGAAAATGAATCTAACCGTTTTTGAGATACCATTGCGGACGAAGCCGCGGTTAACACTTAGTCTAATTTTAAGTAACCTATGTCACCCGCTGTAATTTTAGCCATCTGTCAGTGAAATTCCCGTCAAAATCGGTTCAGCCGTTTTGGAGATTACCTGGAACAAACAGAGAGACAGACATATCGACAAAAATTTTAAAAATTGCATTTCTGTTATCAGAAGTATGAAATACTTTCGTACCAAATCAGTGAATATTTTTTATTTTCCTGTTACATACAGACACTTCATTTTTATTATATGTATAAAAAACAATTTCCTCCATATTTTCTTCCCATATTTCTTTCATATGTTGAAATTTAAAATTTATATGTTAACAAATAAGTGAAATAGTGTAGTATAGTCGTAGTAACGAAATATCACATTCATATAATTTTTTTCTTGCTAACGTAAATTATGGTGTAGGCGATTTGATTTATTAAATATACGTACGTAACTTTACAAGTCCTATAATAATTATGGTGGTAGCGAAATAATCAAGCTACCTAGAAATTACAAATTGCTTCTACGAAATTGAAATTGTTTCGATTATGTTAATTTCATTGTTCATTTTGAAAGAATATATAAAGGTTTTTATATAAACATTGTGTACGTATATTTCGTAACTTTTATTTGAATATTGTTCTACTTAATATGTGTAAATCAGTACCTTTGAATTCATATATATTTACAAAATACTTTGATAGACAGTCGCGTTCAAGCACTCGGGTTGTACATAAAAACTAATGTAACACAGAAACGAAATAATTGTTAAGTATCAAACATCTTTATTCCCACAATCGGGTACCCGAAACATATGTAAGGCATGGGACTTACTCCTCACCCCTACAGTGTACTTACTTATACTAATAAATAAAGCTGAAGAGTTTGTTTGTTTACACGCGCTAATCTCACGAACTATTGGTCCGGTTTGAAAAAGTCTTACAGTGTTAGATAGCTCATTTATCAAGGTAGTTGGGTGTAGTACGGTGAAGCTGTTAAGAACTTGCTAAGTCAATAGCGTGGGCAGTTCGAGGAAAAAAAATCATTTAACAAGGAAGGCTGTTATCACACTAAGACCAGTAGGAGCGGAGCACTAATAAAAAAGCTTTAAAAAAAATAATTTCACCTTATACGTAAACGAAGTCGCGAGGTAAAGTTAGCGTTAGCCCAAAGTAACTATACCAGGCGGACGAAGTCGCGGTCAGAAGCTAATATTTAATAAACAATAGTTTGTGTCAAAGGTTTATTTTCAAATGTAACTAGTTTTTTATATATATTTTTGTTTATTATATACAAATTATTATATATTTCATTTACGTTGCATATTGTTTTCATATACTTACAAATAATGCTAAAAGCTTCGAGCCTAGGGAAGACTATTAGCAAGACCCACTTCTGAAAGCCATTATCAAAGTGAAGAGATGATGTTTCTTTGTTAGATACAATATTACTTTAAATACTAAATGGCGAATGAGTCTTTAATGTTCTATTGATATTCGATAGTAAATGTTTGATTCAACTATTTTTTTGTCGTGTAATAGAAAATTTAATTCCCAATTAGAAAACTGGATGATATCCGCCGGCATCGATGTGTATTATTTTTGAAATATTTTTATTGTGATCGGCTTAATCATGGAAAATGTGCAATCAAATCAACATATGACTTTTTTATAGTTCTTGGTTCTGCTAGCTGCCAATAACATCTTCTGCCTTTAAAATACTAGCACATTCCGCCACGCGTTGCTGAGGTTTAGTCATCACATGGTGAATTAGAATAAAAAAATAATTCATGATTAAACGTGGCGCCATCTATGATTTCTATAACAGTCGGTCTAACAGTTTTCTGACTAGAAACTCATTTAAAGCGCCATCTATTTGAGTTTGGTGAAATTCCAATCAATAAAAATAATCAACATTAACAATAATATAGTTTGTTATTAAAAATATTATTCATATTAATCACTAATTTAGATTAGTGATCCGATATACATCCGATCTTTCAAGTTGGACCTAATCTATACATATAATAAAAATGAAGTGTCTGTATGTAACAGTAAAATAAAAAATTTTCACTGATTGGGTATGAAAGTATACACGCTTCTGATAACAAAGATGCAATTTTTAAAATTTTTGTCGGTCTGTCTGTCTGTTTGTTCCGGGTAATCTCCAAAACAGCGAGTTCGATTGTGACGGGAATTCCACTGGAAGATATCTGAAATTACAGCGGGTAACATAGACTACTCAAAATTAGACTAGGTATTAACTGTCCCTCTGTATGGGGCTCTTCGGGGAGCGGCTTTGGGGGCTGTTCGACCGCTGTTTGGCGGAAGGACAGTTCCCGAAGCCGTGGAAGACAGGGCGGCTCGTCCTTATCCCTAAGGCGGGCCGCTCTCCGGACAGCGCGTCGGCATACCGGCTCATCGTCTTGCTGGACGACACCGGGAAGGTGCTCGAGAGGGTGATCGCGTCTCTCGCGAAACTCTTGCTGCCGTGTACAATTACGCGGCGGCTGGAAAATCCCGAGGTAGACCTCCGGCGCCCAGGGCGATCGCTGCGCTGCGGGCTACAGCCCGCACCGAGCAAATAGAGAGGTGGGGCCGACACCTGGTGGACGAGCGTTACGGAAGATTTACCATAGACGCCGTCCGCCCGGTCCTGTCGGCCTGGGTGAATAGGGGCTGGGGCTCCCTGACGTACCGTCTGGTGCAGGTGCTGACCGGGCATGGATGCTTCGGTTGGTACTTGCACCGGATAGCGCGCAGGGAGCCCACCGCCGCATGCCAAAGTGCGGCGCAGAGACGGACACCGCGCAGCACACTCTCTCGGAGTGCGCCGCGTGGGGCGATCAGCGCCGCGCCATGGTTGCGGCGGTGGGGGACGATCTCTCGCTTCCGGGCGTGGTTTCGGCCATGCTCGGCAGCGAGGACGTCTGGGCTGCTGTGGCTTCCTTCTGCGAGACCGTCATCTCACAGAAGGAGGCGGCGGAGAGGGCCCGGGAGGTCGATCCCAGAAGTGGTCCTCTCCACCAAAGAAGAGCAGCGGGAGGGGCGAGGCGTAATGCCCGTCCCTCCCAAAACCGTCGCCAAACCTGAGGGGATGGGGCGGGGCCCCCCATCTCCTCGTTGCACGGGTGAGGCTGACGGGGGGAGGCTGCTGGTCGTGTACCAAGTAGCCTCTCTATAGTAGGGCGAAGCCTGGCGTTCACTCGCCAGGCTGCCGCAGGGGCAGCTTCAGGTCAGTGAGCATGCTCGATCCTTGGCTGCCCCTTCCATGCGGCGGACGGTACACCGTGGGGTTTTAGTCCGTGCGAATCGGACATAACCTACCCTCTCCCCCGGGAGGGTAGCGTATCCGTTAGGGATTTCCCTACGTTAATAAAGAAAAAAAAAAAGGTGTTAACTGTGGCTTTGCCCGTAATACTATCTCTAAAACAGCTAGACTGATCTTCGCGAAACTTTCATTTATACATAGCTGGCCTTATAAGAAGTAATTTAGGCAACTTTAATTTATACTGGCTGGTAACCGTGGCTTTGCTCGCAGTACTATCTCCAAAACGGTTAGACTTATCTTCGCGAAACTTTCATTGTCAGATAGCTTACCTTATAAAAAGTAATTCAAGCAATTTTTATTTATACTAACTATTAACCGTGGCTTTACCTGTAGTACTATCTCCAAAACGCTTAAAGAAATCTTCACGAGACTTTCACTGGCAGATAGCTGACCTTATAAATAGTAATTTAGACAACTTTAGTTAATTCTAGCTGTTAACCGTGGCTTTGCCGACAGTACTTTCTCCAAAAGGGTAGACCGATTTTCAGGGGACTTTCACTGGTAGACAGCTTGCCTTATAAAAAGTAATTGAGGTTATTCTATTTTAGACTAGATGTTACCGGCGTCTTTGCCTGTATGAAATTTATCAAGATTTCAAAATTTCGACTCATTCTTTATATTGAATTAGAGAAATAATTATCAACTAATTGTTAACAATTCGACATTAGAATTATAAGCAACTTTGAAGATAGAAGAGGTCTTCTTAATAAATTTTTAGACCATAAACGTATTACGTAAAGAGGTCCATAATACAATTTCTTGCAGAAAAGACAAGCGTTTATTTTTTGTTTAGACACAAAATCGTCATTATAATCAGAAAGTAATGTAGACGTAAATCTTTATGACAATATTTTAAGTTATTGTTTCATTAGTTCCTTACACAGTGTAAGTGAGCAGTAAAATAGTTATATGGTGGGTTAAAGTCCTAAATATGTTGCTGATGGTAAATCTCACTAGGCACATAGTATTTAAATGTCTATTGTATACATTACATGCTACTGTGAGTCGTGTGCGTGTCGTACTTACAATTGTTTTTAAAGAGCATTTCTTTGTTATACATAGTCTCACAAGTTTATAATTCTTTAATATAATTTAAAAAAAGCGCGCGGAGCCGCGGTGCGGCTAGTTATACATAAATGCCAACGTTTCATGAAGATCGGTTAAGTAGTTTCGGAGTTCATATTGAACCAAAGTCATGACTATAGATTTTTAAGATAAAGAAAGAAAGAAAGAAATCGTTTATTGTTGGAACAACCATACAATGATCTTACATTAAACAAACTAATTAGACAAAATATAGTGATATATATGTGAAAACATTAAGAAAAATAAAGTCCAACAATTGGCATGCCCATTCAGCTAATATGTGCAGTACAGCAGTAGTACCATAGCGCTGATTTTCGATGGAAGCCTTTGTGATGAAATTAGTAATAGAATAATTAAAGACTAAAAATACATTATCTCCGTGTAACCGCAAAGGTTTAAGCAGCGCAGATAAAGATAGCACTAGTAAAGTAGAACATTTTTCAAACTGACACGACATTTATAGTATACTAGCTCTACCCGCAGCTCCGCGCGTGTTTTTTTAAATTGTATTAAAGAATTATAAACTTGTGAGACTATGTACAATTACAATATTATACAATATAATATAATACAATTATAAAAATGCTTTTTAAAAACAATTGTAAGTACGACACGCATTCCACTTACAGTAACATGTAACGTGTACGTTAGATATTTAAATACTAACAGCGTACCAAATGAGCTTTACCTTTAGTAACATATTTGGAATTATAACCCACCATATAACTATTTTAGTGCTCACTTACACTGTGTAAGGCTCTAATGAAACGATATCTTAAAATATTATTATAAAGATTGACATTTAAGTTACTATAATTGTAATGTCCAATTGTAAACAGTAATGTGATAATTATTCCTCTAATTAAAAATAAAGAATGTATTGAAATCTTACTAAATTTCATACAGTCAAAGTTACGAGTAACAGCTAGTCTAAAATTGAACAACCTCAATTATTTTTTATAAGGTTCGCTATCTACAAGTGAAAGTCCCGAGAAAAACGGTTCAACCCTTTTGGTAATAACACAGTGGGAGAAGCCACAGTTAACAGCTAGTATAAATTAAAATTTCTTAAATTACTTTATATTAGAACAGCTATCTGTCAGTGAAAGTCTCGTGAAGATTGGTCTAACCGTTTTAGAGATAAACTTACGGGCGAAGCCACGGTTAACAGCTAGTATATAAACTAAAATTGCTTGAATTAATTTCTATAAGGTCAGCTAGCTGTCAATAAAAGTTTTGTAAAGATCGGTATAGTTGTTTTGGAGATATTACTGAGGGCGAAGCCACGGTTAACAGCTAGTCTAAATAAAAATATATTAAATTACTTTTTATGGTATCCATTATCTGTTGATGAAAGTTCTGTAAAAATCGGTCCCTCTCTTTTGAAGATAGCATTGCAGACGAAGTCGCGGTTAACACTTAGTCTAACTTAGAGTAGTCTATGTCACCCGCTGTAATTTTAGCTATCTGCCAGTGAAATTCCCGTCAAAATCGGTCCAGCCGTTTCGGAGATTACCCGGAACAAACAGACAGACAGGCCGACAAAAATTTTAAAAATTGCATTTTTGTTATCAGAAGCGTGTATACTTTCATACCCAATCAGTGAAAAATTTTTATTTTGCTGTTACATACAGACACTTCAATTTTATTATATGTATAGATTAGGTCCAACTTGAAAGATCGGATGTATATCGGATCACTAATCTAAATTAGTGATTAATATGAATAATATTTTTAATAACAAACTATATTATTGTTAATGTTGATTATTTTTATTGATTGGAATTTCACCAAACTCAAATAGATGGCGCTTTAAATGAGTTTCTAGTTGAATTTCAAACAGACAGACAGACAGACCGACAAAAATTTTGAAAATTGTATTTTTTTATCAGAATCGTGTATACTTTGAGACCCAATCAGTTATTTTTTATATTTTGATATTACATACAGACACTACATTTTTATTACATGTATAGATAGTTAATATTTTGGTATATTTAAAGAATATCTTAATAAACTATAGTCCATATATTTTAGTAAAGTATAAACTACATTACTGGTAATTTTCATCACATTCCGTTCAGTAGCTTTTGCGTAAAAGATTAACATATATCCATACATTTCTATAAGCTTTATCTTTTGTAATAGTTGTATGATTCGTGCGATAATTAAAATAAACTTATCACGTACACGTATAAAATTCTCTAAAAGAAAGCCTCCAGAATAATTACCACCGAACATGGGCACCAAATCATAAGTTTTAAGGGGGAGAAGGGTTGGCGATGGGCAGCCGATGTTGAAAAAACTCAGTACCTGTTCAAAACGAGGGACCGTGCCAAGTTTCCGTTAGCAGCCTGTTACGCGATGACTGGGCGCTTTCCGACTGGAAAGTACACTTTCACGTACTAATGAGAGGATGTGGCTAATATTTATGCGGTTATTCTTGCAAAATCATCTTTACTGAGAGACTTTAAAGGTATTGTGAATGTTCAAATCGGATTAAATACGCATTAATTTTGTTGGACGTTTCAATCGGTTTATAGCGCCTTGGTCACGTGTGGATACGTGGAACGAGTTCTTTGTGACTAGGAAGTTTAGAAATTAATGCTTTTACCTATTTTCTTATTTTTGTGATACTAGCTGATTCCCGTGACTTTATTTGGGTCACTTATTATCTCTATTTTTTTTTTCTCGAAATGACTACGCTATTGACCCATCAAGGTCCTAACAGCTTCACCAGACTACTAAGGCGAGCGCTTAAGGCACTCAGCCGATTTTATTATGGCAACCAGCTCAAGGGTGCACGGCACACCTCGGCTTGGCTGTTGCCTGTTGCATGCAAAATCGCGACCTATCTTAGCTAGCCTAGCTAACTATTCATATATGTATGAATTGTTGAACCGTATATGTGTACTAAGCATACACGCCTCAACAACTCTTCCATATATTTATTATCGGAAAATTGAGAGTTTTTCAGTTCGATAAGGGAAAAAAAAGTAAACTCTTCCACTTTCATGTGTAAGTGCACGTGTGTGGGGGTGATGGTGTAGTGTTGTAGCGGTGATGTATATTTGTGTGTCACCGTATCACGCAAGCAACGCACTCAAGGGCTCCCTACCGAGGGATCGAACCTAGGCTTGAGCCGCTGCCGTGGGAGGCCTAATCGGGTATTATCTCTAATGTTTCGTTATATCTCAAAGGGATTAGGTACTGTTTCCGACAAAAGCTTTCAGGCGGCAAGACTTATTCCGACATTTTAATCATTTATCATTATATTTGAACCAACTTACAAAAAACTCTTAAGAAATTATATACCTAAACCTTCTACGTGGATCAGTCTATGAATTAATGAAAACAGCATCAATCTCCGCTCAGTAGTTATTGAGTTTATCATAAATAGACAAACAGAGAAACGCTGTGAAGGACTATTATACGCATTCGGGTGTCGCGTCAAAATGTTTAATATTCTCTATGATCACTGTGATAGAAGTCATGATGCGTTTATTCTAGTTTTGCTCGCGGCTTTACTAGGGTCAGTCTAGGGTACAGTATCATTTTTATGAACTGTACTCTCCTTTTCTGTACCCCTGGTAAGCAAACTTGGGATGGAGACAAACATATGCCTATTTCGTACTTCACAGTGGTTATGATTTTGCTTTTTCGTGCGTTGAACCGGCGTTCATCGATTTATAACGTCAAAAAAGTAACCCAAAAATTTAATTTTGTCGGAAAGTGCATTTAAAATTTAACCATGTTTACACGCTTTATTTAAATTGATTAGGAGGTAACTGGGCGACAATGCAACTGAAGTCCGTTACAGCAATATAGCGTCACGTTTCTGTACCAGCCGGTTAGATGATAATTAAGAAGAAAGAAAGAAAGAAAGATTTTTTATTATCATAGCTAAATACAGTTGTACAAAAAAAAACTTTTAAATATGAAACATGTAAAACTATGGCAATGAGGCCTGGCGTCAGCGTATTGCCGTTTTTGAAAACGGCGCTGGTTTTCAGCCAAACATCAAATTTCAGGCTAAATTATAAGCAAGCATTACTTTTTTGCGCCCAAGTGTGGACATAAATTTAAATATCATTTTTTTTCATTATCATTATCATTATTTATCATTAATTTAGCAGTCCCAGTTTGATATTTTCGAATTTAGCTTGAGTCATTTTACATTAATTATGCTTAAATAAATGATAAGAACATTCACAACGTAATGACAATTTCTATGTACACAACGCAGAAGTAATTGTACACTAATAAAAATACAGTAGTTTTCAATATAACCTGTACAAAAATGGATCAGACATGACTTATAACAAAAACACCTAAGACTATATAGGAATGATATGAAATTACAAAGAATTCTTGCGTGGTACTGGAAACATAACAACACAGAAGTTAATAGTCGGTCCTTGTATAACAATAACAGAACAATACCTCTAAGCCAAATAATAGTGGTAAAGTAGGAAAATGGTAACTCCCGTATGCTATGGACATACAGCAGTATTTTTTTATATTTATCAAAAATTTGAAACATAACTTTCTATTAAATCACAATTAATTTAATTCGTTACTAATCATGGTAAACTATTTGTGCTTTTCTATATTCTATTTACTATATAACAAAGAGTGGCTAATAATATTGAAGTATTTATTTAAGTTCCGAATTAGCTGACAGATGCCACTACAGATAATGAAGGTTTGATTTCATTTGTTACTTACTTACACTGAAACTAGATGGCAGCACGGTCACGCGTCTATATAATTGTACATAATTAATTCTATTGTATGATGTTTACTATTATTCAATTTAATTTTTTTTTTCCAAAAATTGTTAATTGCTTTATTTCTAAGCTATTTATTGACAAAATCAAAAATATTTAAAAGGTCTTACTTCAATCACGTGTGACGGTTACACGCACTCATTTTTTTTACGAACTTATCCTAAATAGGCTTATATAAAAATCAACCATGGTTTATGTCTATTCCATAAGAACAATTATAATAGAAGTGTTTTTGTTATTTTACGAGATGACATATTAGCTTACCATGTTAACAAAGTTGTTAGAAAAAATATGACGACATTTCCAAATATTTTTATTAAAATTACAAAAAGTATTGCCGATAGGTTGGTTGTGACTTATAAAACTATATACTTTTTCTTTTTAACATATAACTAGCGGGCCCAGCAGACGTTTTGGTCTGAAAAAAAATCTTGAATCAAATCGCAGCGCCACCTACCGGTTCCAATTATGAATCTAAACCATACAGGGTTTTATTGCAACTCAAACACCAAATTCTTTTAAATTCGGTCCAATAGTAATATATCCGGTAATAAGTATGAATTTATATTTTGATTATGTGGATCATTTCATATAGATTTCAATATTAATTTTGGATTATATAATTTAAATTAAAATCTTGGGAGATGTCATAGATCCAAAACCACGAATAAATTATGTTGTAGTCGAAGCATAGATTTTGGATAAATGTCACATCCATTGGCGTGGAATAGTTTCAACCTACATCGAGTTTCCCCGCCGGCCTAGTTTCTTTTCCTTCAGCGGCTGCAGTTCTTTTGTAATATACGAGTGGCTTTTACCTGCACTAGATAGCCGTTCGTGTTCTCGAGAAACATTATCTCTCACATTTGGTCATGTTTACTTTTATAATGTGGGATCTTTTAAAACCGAGCCCATCGGAGAAAATAGAATATATTATAAGAAATGTATTAATTAGGTTCGGAACTCATTATATTATATTTTAAGTACTAACGAGAAGGAATATTTCCATAAGAAGTAAGCAACACTTAATATACTTTTAGTAGATTACATTTACATTCTAAAATTACATAAATACTAATAAGGAGTTCTATATTCTCTTTTAGATTAAGATTCACTTCATTAATTATTGTTTCCTTTGTTACAGATCATTAAGAAATGAAACGCAAACGGTGTAGGATAGAAGGCACTTGGTGACGTGTATCCGCCATGCCTTCAGACGACGTCGCCAAGATGCGCTACCTATTATTCTGCCTCTTGTCTTTCTCCTTCAGCAGGAATTCCGCTTTTGTCCTGGACAAACAGAACTCCTATTCGCAATTCCGCAAATGGAACGCCGGCGTGAACGGAACTCTCGAGCTTGAATTCAAGACGGACCAACCGAACGGTCTACTTTTATATACGGATGACGGCGCTGCCTATGATTTTTTTGAACTCAAATTGGTGAACGGTGCTCTGCGTTTGAGATACAATTTGGGAGGTGGAGCGCAAATCATAACTGTTGGGAATAATCTCAACGATGGGCATTGGCATAAAGTCCAGGTAAGTTTAGTGATCTGTTTTTTTATACCCCACAAAGCCTCAAAGTTCACTCATAAACGGATCATATTTATAAAATCTATAACTAGATGGTATAGCCACGCTTCTAGGTGGTAGAGCTACGCTGAAGTTATTGCTGGTTTCAGCATGAATGAGTCGGCTCGCTCGGGGTAGTACCGCCCGAACCACAGAAACACCCACGTGAAGTAACAGTTCTTGTATTGTTGCATTTCATTCGGTCAGTGAGAGCGTCGCAAGCCCCCTTCCCTGTCCTCTCCCTACCCTTTCCTTTTCATCCCTCTCCGTCCCCAAAACACGGGCTGTCAATGCATTTACAACTGCCCTGATGTTGCTAGTGACTCGCCTGTTTTTTTGCCTCCTATAATAAAAAAAAAACTTGATTTAAATTAATAGATTCCGAGGGATCGCAAAAAAGAATGAACGATTGAAAAAGGTTTTCTAAAATATTCTACAAAAACAGCGAACGGTCGATTACAAATTTCCTTCAAACTATTAGGAGTTTTCATCTTGTAGTAAGCATGTAGCATTTGATGTATCACTGCTCTATATTCTTACTAATATCATAACTGTTAGTGTGAGTTTATTTGTTACGTTTTCATGTCTTAACTACAGAGTCAGAAATACTGAGAAGGACATTAAAGGTACCTTCTATACATAAAAAAGGACTGTTTCCATCCCTATAGGACACATCTATAATAAAGCAAGCGAAACCGCCATCAAACACGCGTTTGTTATAAATTAAACATGATTTCTCATATGATAATTCTGAATTTATATCAATGCTATTTTTCACACATGGTTATGATATACAATAAGCATGGGGTATGGTGTGAAAACAAGAAAAAAAAGATGGTTAAATTATGATTTGGCTGAAATAACCAAAATAGTGATATACATTTTGTAATGGGATATACAGGTATTTAAATTTTGTTATATAAAAACAGTTTATTATACCTGCTTTCTAATGGATGCTGGTGTTTGGTATCAGGTGGCAAGAAGGGACGAGCATACGTCTCTTACAGTGGACGGTGCTACGCAAACCAAGATATCAAGAGGCAAGGAGTTTATCTTTGGAAAATTTCCCACAAACTCTGATGTATTCATCGGTGGTATACCGGCTTCGTGAGTATTTATTTATATTTTTGTTTTTAATATTTATAAATTTAATTTAAAAATTTGACTAAATTTTGTTTGATAAATGCGTGCATATTCTCCGTTATTCCGATTGTCGAGGCATCACTTTGCGGTAATCCAACGTAAGTAATTAATTGTATGCTACTTTAAATTTCCACTTGGATTAAGCAAATCTATAAGTAATAATAACATATCGAAAAATCTGGAAATATTAATAATGGTAACATTAAAAGACGTTTGAATTCTTAGACCCTTTAAATGTAACAGTAAAGAAAATCCACCAATTGTAATTTAGATCTCTGCTTATTATTCTGTAGCAATGTAGTTAGTGAATAAAAATATTTTTCATCGTTTTTTCATATTAAATCAATATCATATATATTACTTTATAAGGATATAATCGCAGACGAAGTGGTGGTCTATTACTAGTGAGATATATTATATATGTATCGTCTATACTAAATATAATTCAAATAGATAAGTTGTATACCCTAATTCAACGTAGACGAGTGTAAACTTTACGTAACGAAACGAAGCAAATTAAAAATCATTTCGAATTTTTTTGGCATTCGACCCGCTCTGTTAGGCTATAGACGGTTTTATATCGTCTAAAGCCTGGATTAACTTGGCTTTTGCGGCCTAAACTAACAGAATTGCGACCATAAAGCGTGTAGCGATGGTTAACAAGATTTTGGAATTGATTTATATAGGATAAAACAATACTATTTTAATTGGAATGGTGAGTTTTTCGACTTTATAGTTCTTTATATTAATACTTTGCGATATTAGTACTTAGTTTAGGTCTGAAATTCCAAGTCTAATATATGCTGTTGTAGCAATCGTACAACTCTCTCTTCATTGTAAAAGTCCATATAGGGTATACGCGGCTTTTGTCGGTTCACCCAGAGTAGTACCATACTCTCAGTAACAGTGCTTCTGCATTGTTGCGTTTCGTTCGGTCAGTGAGTGCGCTGGAGACCCACCTCCCTCTCACCTATCCCCTCTCTTCTTCCCCACTAGCACGGGCTGGCAACGCATTTGCGAATCCTCTTGTGTTGCTGGTGTCTATGGATGGTGGTGATCTCTTGACATCAGGTGGCACAACTGGTCGTTTGCCTCCTATCATATAAAATGCTTTCCGCAAATAAAAGTCCCGTTAAGGTTGGTCCAATAATTATTTTTTTTTTTTTATATCATGGAAGGCAAACGAACAGATGGGTCACCTGATGTTAGGTGATCACCACCGTCCATAGACACTTGCAACACCAGGGGAGTCAAAAGTGCGTTGCCAGCCTGTGTTTGGGAGGAGGGCGGGGGGGTACAGGAAGGGAAGGAGGAAGGGGAGTGTAGGTGGGTCTCCGGCTCTCTCACTGGCCGAACGAAACGCAAAAATGCAAGCACTGTTACTTCACGTCGGTTTTCTGTGAGTGGGTGGTACTTCTCCGGACGAGCCGACCCATGCGTGCTAAAAACACTAATAGCTTCAGCTTGGCTCTACCACTACTAAACTTTCACAGTTTTCACTTGACAAAACAAAATATTCCAATAGTTATAATTAATTAATGAAATCGGAACAAAAACACAAGCAGAATTAGATATTAAATTTGTTTTTTGTTAAGATTCCATATATACCTAGTCTTGCCCTAAATACTGAGACAAAGAAAAATAAATTTTCTATTGCAAATATCATTTATTACATTTACTGTGTGTTAGATTGATACATAAATATAATACAATTAAAAATATAAAAAGCTTATTCGAGGTGGTCAATAGAAGCACGCACTCTTTCTATGGGAAAATTCTTCACTGCCAATCGTACGGATTATTTTAGGGACTCCGAATTATCATGGCGTTTAGAGCAAGCCGTACTCTCTAAAACCTACCGTAAATCATAATTCAGCGGATTAAGATCTTGACTAGACGATGGCCAGTCTACAGCTCTGATGAAGTCCAAAACGTTCGTTTCAAACCAAGACTGCGTAGACCGAGCTTTATGACTCGGCGCCGAGTATTGCTGGAAGGACCATTCTTGGTTATTGAACATGTTGTTGTTAAGGGGCTTCACTACCTTCTCAAGAATGATATCTTACATGAATTACGTGAATACACTTGTGCTGATGTTTAGATACCTTTCTCACAGAAGAATGGCTGTCTCTCCTTCATAGCTAATACCCCACCAAACCATCACTGAAGTCGGATAGTGTCCACGTTGCACTCTGTCGAGTAATTGGGAAGCTCTAAAGCTTTGAGCATAAATACGGTCATTTTGTTTGTTAAAATGTTGCTCAATTGTAAAAATGTTCACATCTGTAAACAAAATTATTCTGTGTCTGTGATTGTTAAAGGTTATATTGATCATTCTTACATTCTATCAGTTTTTCTTTACATACAAATTTCATTTAATCCGTTAAGAATACATAACAAGAAAATTATATAATACTATATGTCGTTATTCTGTCTTGATAATAAAAGAAATAGTAAAAGTCGCCCCCAGGACAACTTATCGGGTCTAAATGTCCAAATTTTAACCATTCTTAAATCCACCTGAACACACAAAAAGATTTCATGAAAACCTGTTCAGCCGTTTAGGAGGAGTTCAGTCACATATAAACGGACAGAGGAATAGAATTTTATACGTAAAGAGAAGATATATTTTTTTAAGTTTTTAAACGTAACAATAAAATTCTTATTGGTTATTAATATCATCTTTTCCAGGTACAAAATTATAAAAATCGTCTAGTCGTTTTCAAATTAAACCCATGCGTAGTAACAGACAGATAAAAACAATTTTTTAGTGTTGTTTCCTGATCAACGTCCTCTATAATCTAATACCTTTAAACGAGCAATACTTGTATATTTTTATATTTGTATATATTCAGGATCTCGGAAACGGCGTCATCTATTTCCGTGAAACTTAGTATGTAGATAGTTTTGGGGACGATAGATCGATCTAGCTAGATTTCAGAAGAGATATATTTTCTTAATATTTTTTTTTGTATATAATTGTTGATTTTATAAGGCAAACCTAACAGATTATTTTAATTTAATAATGTTTTTTAAAGAACCGAGCTAGGCTCGGTCGTCCAGGTACTATATGTTAATCGTAATAATCAGTAAAACTTATTTTCACGAACAAAAGTACATATTAATGAATGTATATAAACTATTTTAAACTTTTCTGCTACTATTCAATGCCAAATGGTCGAATTTCCTTCGATATGGCCTTATAACTTTGCTGTAATAATTCAAGTAGACTTATAGAGGAGCAAACTTTGATTAAAAATGCGCAGGTGTAACTTTCTACAAGACAGGGTTGCCAGTAGCGTTAAATTATTTTATATTGCTAGGTTTATTTTTTGGATTTTAACTTTTAATCCCAGTCTTCTCTGATGGTAAATGACGTATGCCATTTGATAATGTGTTCGGATACTGCATCAAATAATGCAAGTTCGAGTCCTTTCGAAGGAAAACATCATGGTGAAATCATGTCATGTTGGTTGGGATTTTTCTGTGCTTTCATAGCATGTTATGACGGGAAATTATCACTTTATCTCCTGCCAAAAATACCGCTCAACGCGTCTAAAGTTTTCACTTGACAAATCAAAATATTCCAATAGTTATATTCATTTGAGTTGTTTGCATTGTTCCAACAGTATAAATATTCGAATATCGGTTTCAAATCCCTAATAATGGAACGGAAGTTGAATTGTTAAACTGACTAATATAATAGGTAGGTACCTTACTGTAGACCGAGCGCGTATTTATTGGAGATTACAAGTTAAACATGAAAGTTTTCCCCAGGAGAAAATAATTGAAGTGACCGTAATAAATCTAAACAAGGGTCTGCTGGTAAGGAATTCCTGGAATTTGAAACAGAAGTATTTATGTTGATTAAGAATTAAATTTATAAATTCGCAAGATCGAATTGGCGACTATTTTACTATACCTTAGTCTTGTAGGTTTCTTTATGAGGATTTGATTTGATGTTATTGTAAGTTAAGGTTGTAAAGAAGGTTTAGAAGTTGTGTTTCATTATCAACTAGTATCAGGAAATACCTTAGTATTAGATAAATCTCTTCTTTTTTATTCTGGAAAAGAGGCTATGTAGGCCTTAGTCCTGTATCACTGCAACCAGTAATGATCTAATGTGATCGCCCCATATTACGAAAGCTCCCCGCTTAGTCCTATAGCATTTAAGAACTGCAGAACCATTTTGGTCGAGATCATCTGTACCTCATCTGGAAGCAATACATAGGTGCTTTCCCAGAATCCGTTTTCGTGTGGACTTCAGTGGATCACATTCAAGCAAGAGGTGTTTGGGGTTTGGTGTGTTCATCCACACTATCACAAGATCTTTACTCTCTTGTGCTCTGGACTCCGATGTTGTACAAGTGCTTTTTAAGGCAACAGTGTCAAGTGAGTGCTCTCACTAAAACTCGTAATTGATTCCTACCGAGTGACAGGGCCTTACCAGCTTATGTCCTGATGAGTTCTTTGGAATGGAGTAATCTCTCCTTAGTTTGAAAATGTAAGTTCATTGTAATTTTAAATCAGATGATATAAAAAGAGATATTTTCTCCTATCGTTGAATCTGTAAAGCATAGATTGCACCAAAGAAGATGGTTTGTTTTTGAGCAGTATTTAAATTGTGAGAGGTTTATCGGGAACATTTCGTTTTTTCAAAACCCTATTTTTTTCGAATTTATTGACGCATCATGCATATGCCTAAAGATGCCTGGATCTCATGCTAGGTTACATGCTTGTTTCGATTAGTTAATAGTAAGCAGTAAACAGAATAACATTCAATTCGCCAAGAATACGACCGCGATAGAATGCTGCAAACAGTCGATTTGTATGGTGCCTCATCGCCGAAAGCAGTTCGATGTAGGAACAATCTACTGAGTTAAGTTGAAGAGTTATGCTGAGTTGTTAAATTTTACGAAACACGAAAATTTTCATTTTAAGCTATCTAGACATACGTATGTGAGTTATTTAAACATGCATGCGTACCAAGCATGCGTGCCTCAACAACTCCTATATGTATTTTGTGTTGAAAAAAATCCTCTGAACTATATAGGATAGGATAGGATGGAGGAGTTGGTATTGACAAGTATACCTACATATATAAGTAGATCGGAATTACTTCCTCTTGGTTTGTCATGTTTCGGAATCAGACAGTGTATAGCAATAGCAAATAGCAATTGCTGGTGGGAAATCAGTAAGTGGTTGAGTAACGTAAAGTAACAGTGCTTGCATTGTTGCGTTTCGTTCGGTCAGTGAGAGCACCGGAGGCCTACCTCTCCTCACCTTCCCCTTCTCCTTTTCCCTTCCTCCCCCCATTCCTAGACGCAGGCTGGCAACGCACTTGCGACTTCCCTGGTCTTGCAAGTGTCTAAGGACGGTAGTGATCACTTAACATCAGGCGACCCACCTGTTCGTTTGCCTCCTATGACGACATATATAAAAAAAAAAGATTTTAGCAAACAAGCACAATCAACAGTACAATTAATTGCTTAAAAAATTGCCATGACATAAAAAAAGCAAAAGATAAATGAAATAGAAACCTGGTTACATTAAATTCTATATAACTCTCACGGAAATAAATTTCTGACACTGGCAAATGCTTGTGCGATGCTAATTGAAGAAAAAGTAGTCGGCTGACTTCGTGCCAATTTCTGCTAGGTTATACGCTTTGCTAACGAGCGTTCCCCGATATATTATTCCGGGCAGGGCGACTGATTTATATTGAAATTCATATCGTGTGTCGGTTTTTATAACAGCCTTTTGTGTTATATAGCTATAATACGTGGGACGACTTTGAATTGAATAACGAGTTTGTTGAATGGATCGTTTGTTATGAAACGGGCGTAAGAATGTACTGATCACCTCATGTTATTTTCAGGTAAATTTTGTAATTGGTGTGTTATATTAAAAGTAGATGGAGCCAGTGTATATATTAAATCACGGTATCAGTATTTTTTCGATGACGATATTTAAGTGTATTCCTATAGGGTTCATTGTATATTTGTTATGGTATAAACTTTTTTAAAAACACAATAGAAATACCATAAAAGTGTTTTTAGGAGTCAAACGGACAGATGGATCACCTAATATTAAGTGACAACCACCATCCATAGACACTAGCAATACCAGGGGAGTCGCAAGTGCGTTGCCTGCTTATGTTTGGGGAGGGGGGAGAGTTAGGCCTCCAGTGCTCCCACTGACCGAACGAAACGTAACAATGGAAGCATTGTTACTTCACGTTCGTTTTTGTGAGAGGGTGGTACTACCCCGGGCGTGCCACCTCATTCATGCTGAAACTAGTAACAGCTTCGGCGTGGCTCTACCACCTTACGAAACCTTTTATCAAACCACTTGTCAAATCAAACCTAGAAACTTTAACAATGTCTATAAAATAGGGTTGTGTGTTTTTCATCTTCGTCCGTGTCTCTGATTTTTTTTTAACTTCATTTTTGGCAAATCGATCTTTCCGATTATTCCTGCCATTGTCACGTAGTCAATAATATCGCAAGTGTCTTGCAATCATTTCAATATTAAGCATCGTGTGAATCAAAATTCTAACAAGATGGTGGATCCCTTGCTAGAACCTTCCAGAGAGTTTTTGTGGCATCTCAGAATTTTATGCTTCGTGGTATTATTTTCCATTCACTTCACTAATGCACAATAAACTAACTATATTACGTAAAACACCACCAAATTTACAATATAGAGTCAAATAACACAAGATTATGAATAAAATATAAAATCCACTACATAACAGACTAAAATCCCGCCGAAAACTCCGTGTATCTGGATTGAATGAAGTTACACGGAGTATCTGAATTGAATGTTTCCTATAAATCTGAATTATAAAGTTAGCAACACCATTAATAATCTTGACTATTAACTAGACGTTATATTATGTTTCGAACATATTTGATCTTATTGATGTAACACATGCAATTATACACTTTATGCTGATGTATTAAGAAATAAGTTCGTCTGCTAATATTAAGATCATTTCGAAATATAATGCCGTCGTTCAAGTGTAGGGTGCGTTATCATTTCGTCTTACAAGATAGGTGTACCGTCTTGAAGGATTAATAATGAAATGTATAAATGAACTGTTGTAAACGCGGTTCTCTTAATGGTTTGCGGAATGCGGAACAATTTGTATGGATACATATGTAAAAGCGAGACTACCCTGTTGGTAATCGGTGTAGTAAGGTTTTAAGTGAGGTTATAATGTGTTCAACTTTTGACGGATTGTTCTGACGAAGGTATCCGTTAGATTGGAATTGTTAGGGTATTTATTCTATATGTATTTAATTTATATACAAACAGGCAGTGGGGTAACAGTTAAGAGCATGTCCTTCTACTGTTTCTTATCCGTTTGTCTTTATTTTTTCTTAGCTGTTGATGAACTTTATTATGATGAGTAAGGAGATATGAGATACAGTTTTTTTTTAATATATGCAATGTCATAAGGTCAATTATTTGGCAAAATCATCTCAACAATGTTAAAAATAAAAATTTACATTCCAATTTCGACCATACCACACCCACTAATAAGTGTGCACAATTATATTACTTTACTACTTACTGAACGTGACACGTATTATATATAATCATTGAATCATTTTGGATTATGGACGCCGCCATATTATCCTTGGCTTCTTTGCCGAACCACTTACATTTTACCCCAACTCCGCGGTCACACGACGTCAGTAATTCGACATACGATAGATGGACAACAAAATAAAAAATAAGCAGAAAGATAACACCGCACCTTAATTTCAGTATAAACGTTTTAAATTATAGACAATATGTTATTTTAATGTATAAGTCAATCAATTAGTGCATAACATTTCACCAAAATGCGTTCAGTACTTTTTACTTGACATAGTTATAAAGAATAAAATAAAAAACCCAAATTTAGTTAAATAAGTGCACTGTGTCTGATTATTAGCATATTTCAAAAATATCTTACACTGACGAGACACAACGATGTCTCGATAACTTAAGTGTTACACAAATAAACCTGTTTGTTTCGCCTTCGATAATAAATATTTCATACGTAAGTAAATTACGTTGGAGGAAATGTTTGACACCACAACAAACAATAAACAAACGTTTGGCCCAACCCTTTCAACGCCTCGGACAAAAGATGAAATACGCTTCATCACGGCGCCGACAATTCGTGTTACATCGTTAGGGCGTGATTTGTAGAATGTGTGATTTGTCGGGACAATATTCAGGAGTGCTCGTCTTATGTATTCAAGGCATTGTTTGCTCACGTTATTCAAAATCCACTTCAATTGGTAAATTAAAACATTTACTAGGTCACCTTGTCTGAGATAATATATACGTACATTTTACTTCTATCTTCTTCTATATCTTCTATACATACAGAAAACCGACGTGAAGTAACAGTGCTTGCATTGTTACGTTTCGTTTAGTCAGTGAAAACGCCGGAGACCCATCTCCCCTCCCCTCTTCCTTTCTCTTCATTCCCCCAAACACAGGCTGGCAACGAATTGCGACTCCACTGGGGTTGCAAGTGTCTATGGACGGCGGTGATATGATTAGAATGTGGCTGTATTTTCTAGATTTTTGTGAAAAAAAAATTTTTCGTGTTTTGGAAAAGTAATAGGTCTCATTCCAATTATTTTTATAAATGTATCTGTCTGTTTGTTTGGACACGCATCGTTTAACACATACACGTCTCTCCAAGAAAATAATAAAGTATATCTTTCAGTAAAATTTAGTCTTGGTTTCATTAAAATAGGTCCACTCTATCAAAAGTTATTGTAATTTTAATGACGACGCTACTTAAGTACGATAAAAAAGTAGATTAGTAAATTGACTTAATACATTTAAATGATTTTTTTTGTGGACGGAATCGCGGACACAGCTTGTAATACATACGTGCAATATATTTATATAATGTAAACCATTCTGTATCTGCCTTGAAATATTTTGCATATGCCGTAAAGATCACATTTATTATTACATCGTCTTTACATTCAATCGTTGTAATGCATTGTTAGCAGTATGTTATTTTTTTTATTGTAGCACGGCAAAGTGACTGCACTATGGTATGGTAAGCACTGATGGTAAGCACAGTACAATCCAAAAATAATAGCGACCACCGATTGACACACTGTCCATCGCCGGTCGCCACTATCATGCCGGCCTGTAATAAGCTGGATATGCACAGGCTGATCCCGAAACGCGACCCGTAGAAGCGAATCACTATTACGGGCTTTTTCGCCATATACATGGTGGTTGCGACCCAGTCGGGCTGTAAAACCCTACCACCACGCTTGCGCCATTGCCTCATTCGTTATTCATCAGGGTGCACCACGTGCAGGTGAGGTTGGCTTGGGTGTCTCAAGTCTTATGATGTTATTCGACACCCCTTACACCCCAAAATATATTTAAATGCTTTACAATTTTTAGGTTATTAATAAAATTGTTTTTAACGCCATCTGACGGTGCTTTTTGATGCGCATTGTACATTTCTTAAATGTTTGATATTTTCTATGCTATTGATAAATTTTATTTCCAACGCATTTTACATTTCCATTCATCGAATGTGAAAGTTTCACTTAAGTTATTTCTGAAAACGATATAACAATACCAATTTAGCGTCTCGTTTAGTCGTAAAACGTGATGTAATCTGTGGTAGTTTTGTTAATGTTTAATTGCTTATTATTTCAAGTTCTGAGATTGTTTTGCAACTATCAGAAGTTTTACTTATTCGTTTTAGTTAGCGTTTGATTTTAAACACAGCTCGAAAGTTAGATACTTGATCACACTTTATTAATGTGAGGTTTGTGGTTAGCGACGTGAGGATTAGAAAATGTCCTACGTTTTAAACATAATGTCACCTGATAATATTAATACGATTTGGTTTACGATTATGATCATGCAAAATCTTATGTAGATATACTTTTAAAGGTGTTTGGCGATATATTTCCTACTTAAGAATAGTAACTGACTCGGCAAATAGACCCTACCAAAAAGCAATTCCGTATAATCTGCATTATTTTGGATTTATACCAGATGAAAGTTTAAACATTTGCAGTATTCTAGGATACAACACTTCATTGTCACATTTAACATATAAAATAATAATCAATACAACAACTAATAAATAACTAAGAAAACCTAATTTAAAGTTTGTTTTAAGACTTTCAAAAGTATAGCGACATACCTAGGTCTAATGACCGGTGCCAAAAACTACAATGGGCCACCAGAAGTTACTAACTTTCGATAATAAAACGGACAATACACCTTTTTTTTTTGTTACTGACGTTCCCGCGTTCTCTCTCAAGTGAAAGTAAAATCACCCGACGCTCATTGATACTATGCTTTAACATAGATGCGTAGAGGATTGCGTATAATTTTTGTATTTTTTTAGTTAATTAGGTCAAATATTAAGTGCCTATTTTTTTATTTGAATTAGAACGAGAATCGAGTGAGGAGTATCTTGCATAAATATCGCTACTGTCTAATTATTCAGCCTCTATAGTCTATGCAATTTATTTTTTAAAAACGACTTCTGAAAGCCTTTGTGTTCAAGTTTAAAGTGAAATCTAGCGTTGGCAGTGTTCTCTGACCGCAATAAATGCGGGAAATAAGTGTACCCTAGTTTTGCCTGTCGCGACGTCTCGTCCAGCGTCCTCACGAGTACGTTTTCGGAACTTGGCAGCCATTTGCCGACCGCGAAATGTTTTGTCGCCTCTTGTATTTATGTGCTGAGTTACCACGCTCCGTTATTTACACTAACTAGTGGGTGCCCAGTGGTCGACATTCATCCACAGTTTGTTTTTTTTTTCAAAGGGTTAAGGTTTTCTTTTGTCAAAGGGTTATACTTCTATAATGAAATGTTTTCATCATGGCTACTCAGTTATTTGTCATTTGCCATGATCTTTAATTACATAAACATGAAAAAATCTATGTGTAAATGGAAATTGAAATTGAAATTAACTATAAATTTGAAACAAAAAGCAAGTGGTAACATAAGGTGGTAACGCTCTCAAATTCTGAGTAAACATAACTTTGTGAAAATAAAGAAATTTATCGCAACTTACGACACAATTTTCAATTAATTTTACACTACACCAGGAGTGGGTGGTATTTCTGGATGATATTGAATTAAATGTAGTCTGTTCATTATGAGAAATAGTGATATGCTCAGTATTATCTTTTGGAAAAGTAATGGATACACAGTAGAATCAAATGATGAATCCAAAACAAAGATGTTTTTAATACTACCATAAATTTTTGAAAATAAATTTATTTTCGTTGCTACATCAGGTTGAACTGCATCATTGTAAAATGGATCACTTTTATGAACAAAATTCTTATTTTGATTATACTATTATATGGCTCATTTTTTTTTATTAAGTCATCATTTGAATTGAATTCACCATAAAAAATAATAAACATTATATAGACTTTGACTTTGGTAATATTGCTTTACTCGTATGACAACATGAAGCCAAGTGACATGAAGTAAAAGCTGTCACCTAAAAATTTTGACATCCAATAAGACCAAAGAGAATAATATATATATATATATATATATCTCTCTCTTTAGTTTATTTATGGAACCACTGAAATAATTATTATTACTAAACAATTCATACGAGAACTAAGCCGTATTGTTAAATTAAAATAGAAGTATATTATCAGAGAGGAATTTATGGAAATTGTTAAAAACATATCAAACATGTTCACTCACCCGTGGTTCAGTGCTTACACACGAGATAGCTTGTCTGGACGTAGGTACGCCATTTTGTAAATTAAAATGTGCGTCGTGATTTATGATGTTTGTTTTCGTTCTATGATATGTTTATAAATATCTTTGTATATCTATTTGTGGTGACACTATAGCGCTCTATATGCATAAATTCTATGTCTATGTATTGGGGTATCAATTGCTACTTTTCGCAAAAAAAATTGATTTTGAAATCGATACGAATTGTGGTCTGTGAAAAAATCGAATACCAAATTTTTTCGACATTTTTTTTAAATTGTAAATTAAAGTATTCGTTTTATTTTTATCTAAATAGAAACAATCGAATCACGATTTTATAGTGTAAGAGATTTATTTCGAGATGTTAAATGTTAATTAATTTTTTTTTCTATATCTAACTATTGATTATTCGGATAATCAATCTCAGATCAGCATCCCTCGTTCTTTGTTTACTCGAATGCAACAATCTTATCTAAATTATGTAACTATTAAATTATTTAACTTATTTTTATGTAAATAGAAAATATCTAATAGCGATTTTGTAGTTTCAAAGCTCGATTCATTGTATCAGTTCGATGTTCTATATCTATGAAAATAATCGATTTATTTATATATATATAAATCGATGATTTGAATAATCAACCTTAGATCGCCATTCCTAGTGTTTTGTGTATTCGAATTCGAATTCTTTTCTAATACCAGATACATTTTTAAAACTTTTTTATATATTTCGAGAATTATTATTCAAGAGTATGTTATTATTCTTATGAGCAGAATAGTTAACATAAACGATTTCGATCAGAAAGTATACTAAGATAAACGAAGGATTAGTTCGAGAAGGCTATACGATGTTGCGGGGTTTACTAGGTACAAAAGTTAGGTTGACTGCCTGATGTCAGTTGCATCTGCGAAAACGAATGTATATATTCTCTGTTTGTACAAATATGTGTTATGAAAAGATAAATCAGATCAAGTTTCTTGCCGGTTCTTTTCGATGACTAGGTTGTTTTCTGAACCGATGGTAGTTTTGGCGATCATAAGCGCCTTCTCAGGGCCTAAATTGAATAAAATATTTTGATTTTGATCTTGATAAGAACTGAACATTAATGAGAAATAACGAACTGTGAATGCGAGAGTATGAGACTATATGGCGCAGGTCGTTTGCGTTTATATATATATCGTCTATCTATACGTCCTGATAATTAAAAACCCTTGATAATTTGCATATCTAAATCACTTTATCTTCTGGTGAAAACTGCATGAAAATTCGTTTAGTAGAGGTTATCAACTTACAGACAGACATATAGATAGGCAGACGTGGCAAAGGACTTTGATTTATAATTTGTAGTGATCATTCAAAATTTGTGAACAAACAAAATAAATAACATAAATTTTACATTAATATTCGATAGTAAATTTAGAATTTAAAACAAAAATGTATATATAACGCGTTTCATGCTTATCTACTTGTAACAGCCCTGGAACATAACTGTAACAAGTTGTTTGTACAAGCGAAGTTGAACCGTAAATTGTATGTTATAGTGTGTAATTTTGCATACATACTTTTCATATTAAACTCGCTAAATGGAGCATGCAATAAATTGGAATAATTTGAATTTATTCCAAAACGCTGCGAATGTTCTAGTTACATTATTATATTTTCATGGTTCATTATATAATGTTAGTTAAAAAGCGAGAAACGTTACTAAATTTTAGGAAACTTTTATATCGACTAGAGGATTGTGAAATTAATTGAGAGAATTTACAAAATACGTACGCATAACAGGATATATAGTCATTTTATCTCAATTATTGTGAGGACAAAACATAAACGTATTAAAAAATTAATTGTCAATAATTGAAGAAAAAATTTTACTAATGTATCAAACTAGAATATATTATTTTTGCTATTTCGAATAAAATAAATTACGGTGCGAATTGTCATGCGTCATTAAAGTTTTCTTTATTATAACAAAATTATACTCATATATAGCGCGACGGTTAGGCGCTAGCAATGTTTTTACAGGATAATCATTAGACGATTCTCGTTCTAATTCAATAATAAACAAAAATAGGTGCTTAATATATGACCTAATTATCTATAGAAAAACAAAACTGTTACACACATAGCATCAGGTGATTTACGCAAAAACTAACTAATGTAATAAATACGAAAGCAATTAATCACACCGTTTCACGCAGTACGGCCAGCGCCCTTCGATCCGCGTCCCGCTTCCCTTTATTTGACCGTGCGGCATTCCGGAGATAAGCAGGTATGTAATGATTAACCTTGAAAAGCACCCTTTTAATTTTGTTCAATGAACCTAGACGTGATTTTTGTACATTTAAAAGTATCGTTCCCATACTTTTCAAAGTTTTAGAATAAATTTTAACTAAGCTTCTCTTTGTTATTTATTAGTATTCGTTTTTTATAAGTTAAATGTTAATATGAACTACCAAAGGATTGGAGGGTGTTAAACTTTCAATTGGTATATCCCATTGGTTAAGTGATTTCTTTATTTCAGTATTAATTTGCACGCGACTATGCTTAACTGTCATTGTAGGAGAGCTTTTTAATTTTTAGTCAATCCAAGTAACATACAGCTTTCCGAGAATCTATATGGCATCTAATAATTATAAAAACAGTGAAGGACTAACGACAAAAGTGAAAACACAAAACAATAGAATATCTGTGTTCTCTTTTGAATTTTTAAATCAATTGTAGTGTGGATTATTCATATTTCATAATTTTTATATTAAAATGACTAACATTCGTTTGGGTTTTACATATATTTAAACTCGAAGTCATAATTGTATACCATTTTATAAAGTTTATTAATCAATCAAACGTATGATAACCTGCATAATATTATTATTATGGTAGTCCAGTGAAGCTGTTAAGACCTTGCTAGGCTAATAGCGTAATTAGTTCGAAAAAAAAATCAATATTATAGGTATACGGGCGCCTATACGTTGCTAGTTTGACGCAAACTACGTAAGCGCAATGGTTACGTAGCATGTCAATTATACATTTACCTCCTTTTTTTACGTGAGGAAATAAATCCCTTATGAATACCCACCTTCCCGCGGGAGTGGGTGGGTTATGTCCGACTCGCACGGACTAAAACCCCACAGTGTACGGCTTCCGCCTCGTCCAGGTTCGGGGCCTTCCGGGCTTCGTCTTGTAAGGAGACGGCCGAGCATACACCGGCCGTCTCTTTCGTCCGTCGGACCTGTGCAACGGAAAGATGGGGCCATAAGTCCGGCTACAGTGGCGGGAGAAGACGGTCAAATTGCCGCCTCTTCTTTCCTGTCCTCCGGTGGCAGAGACGGCCACTTGAAGGATCGTCCTCGCAGGCCCTCTCCGCCGCTACCTTCTGAGAGACGACCTCCTCCCAGAAGGAGGCCACAATATTCCATACGTCCTCGCTGCCGAGCATAGCTTTCACGACGCTCGGCAGTGAGAGATCATCACCTACCGCCGTAGTAAGAGTGCGGCGTCGCTCCTCCCATGCAGCACACTCGGAAAGTGTGTGCTGCGTGGTGTCCGGTTCAGCAAGCAAAAATACCTCTCGACGCACCTAAAGAAGTTTTCACTACCAAAAACACACAGGTTACATACCAAAGTAACAGGTATACACTATACGTACTAATATTATAAATATGAAAGTAAATCTGTTTGTTACATGAAATTGTAATCGAACGCAAAGAATAATATCCAAAGTATGAAAAAGAGCGTCGAATCATTCAAGAGATTAGAGTCGCCAGCCTTAATCCTTTTGTAATCCTTTTAGTGAAGGAACGATACCCGTATAGCGGTTAACACATGAACCCGCTCCGACCCAGTTACGAACAACGTGGAATGGATCCATTATTTATTTTTCTGGATCCGAGATGAAAAAGCTTATAACTATACGAGTTAACTTCTAGTTTTTTATAACAAGGTCACCCGGTTCTCGACTGGCCGGCTTCTTCAATATCTCGGTCATCACTCTCTATTACCTTTTTATTTTTTACTAACAGAAACCCGCGACTTGGTCTGCGTTGTTTATTATCTTAACAGTATATGTACAAAGAAAAATCATAACAATACTTGCTTTACGCGTAACGTGTAGTTAACATTTATTCCTACCGTGTCTTAAGAAGTTTCTCACTTCAAAAATCTGTTTACAATTTTTCCACCAAGATTCATGAATAAACACACTTAGCAATAAAATAAAGGAAATCAACTGACAAATGGAGGGGAGAAGAGAAAAATATAGTGAACTGTTTTAGCTTCCCATATTTATAAAAGATGTATCAACAATTAGACTTAGAAAAGTAAGTAGTTTGGAATAGATAGGTTTTTGAAGACTTTCGGAGCAAAAAGCAAAGTCTAGACATATAATAAAAATGTAAATCTAAAGTGTTTGTACTTTTTAGATTTTTGTTAAAAAAAAATGTTGCTGGCGTCTTAAAATAAGTTACAAAATATATCTCAATCATTTTTAGAAATATCCGTTTGTATGAACACGCATCACTGCCAAAATACTGCGTCCATGATAAAACCTGTCCAAGATAATTATAAAGTATATATTCCAGTAACATATAATTTTTGTTTTATTAAAATCGGTTCGGTTTATCAAAAGTTATTGTACTTTTAATGACGACGGGAATTAAGTACTAGAGAAAAGTTGATAAGTAAATGGACTTGATACATCAGACGACTTTATTAATCGCTGTTTCTTTACATAAGGTTTTAAGCAGACGAGGTCGCGGGCACCGCTAGTAATTAATAATTACAAACATTCGTGAACGTGAGACACATAATAATAAATAATTTATGTTAAAAATAACAAAAAATCCTAAACATCACACAATTTTATATTCCCAAGCAACTTAATAAATGTTACGTTATTATTCAGCGATGAAATTGGGTCGGGGATGCGAGAAAGTGTGGAGTTGGGACCGTGTATTGTTCCCACATTAAAACGATATAACATTTTACGGGAATTATTTTTATAAAGCGCTACTCGTTATTGCGACATAAGAATTTAAAGCATACTTTGCGGTCACATGCCACGATATTACAGACAGTTTTCTTGTTTATGACGTCACGTTTATTTTGAAATAAACCTCTCGGCTGATGTTTTAAGACTTAGTTCTCAAATCGCAGGATCATGCTTTTTTTAATTCACGAAATCGTAAATTGTAAATTTCATTGTTTAGAAAAAAAATTACTGCAAACGTAAAAAATAACTTAAAAATACATCTTGTATACTATACAAAATGTATTTTTTTTTCTAATCATTTTGTAGAAATATCTATCTGTCTGTTGGTTGAACACGCATTGCTGCGAAAATACGGCACAAATCAAAAGTCATAAACCATATCCTCGAGTAACATTTAGTCTTGGTTTCATTAAGAAGGGAGGGGGGTTGGATCACCAGCGATCTCAAAGATTTTTTTTTTCCAAATGAATACGCTATTGACCCAACAAGGTCTTAACAGCTTCACCGGACTAAAACGCGGTCTCACTGACCGAACGAAACGCAACAATGCAACCACTATTACTTCACGTTGGTGTTTCTATGGGTCGGTTGGTAGTACCTCGGACGAGCTGACCCATTCATGCTGAAACCAGTAATAGATTCAGCGTGGCTGTACCACCTACATGTAAACACTAATAGTTTCGCTTCACTTTGTCGCAGATCCCCAAACAAATAAAATAAAACAATATGATATGGCTTTAGAAAAAAGCGGTGAAAGCACTGATTGAGTTGTTTCCTTGACCTTTTTATTAATCGACGATAAGGAAATAAGTAATATTATGTTTTGAATAAACCAGTGACCTTTATAGTGGAAACGAAAAATGTTACTGCTCAATCTCGTGTTAGGTTTTCGATAAGTCGAACGCGATTTCATAGTTTACTTTACAAAAATAAGTCTTATTTGTAACCTATTCTAAGGTTCATACTGATTCTAAAGTTTACGACAATTATAGGGTGATTTTTAATTGATTAACCCCTGGGCTGTCAAAGACCATAATACCGTAACCTCTATACAAACGAATGTAGACCTGATGAGGTTCAGATCAACAGACTGTTGGCAGTATAAGCTTTTAAAGAAACTGTTTTATAACCATATTTTTTATGTAAAATATATTTTAAAATTATGTATTTGTACGAACCTTTTTAGTGAACTATGGAATTTGCAGTTTACGATGTCATGTAATTAAAAAAAAAATCAAAAAGATACGCCATTTTAAGACTAGGCTCTTAAAAATTCAACCGATGGATTAATGCGATTGATGTATGACGATGATTGATGTGTTGTGACTATTATATTATTTTATCGTAGTGTCAATAAGACAAAGTGACTGCACTGTGACTTATCGTAAACAGAGTGCAGCAACCGCGGTCACCGAAATGACAGTAATCCATCAAAGATCTTGCAAACCTCTTAATAGCTGGGTGTACACTGGGCGATTCTAAAACGGGACAAACTAAGAGTCACTGTGTCTAATTTGTCATTAATTGCGTGTAGCGGTCTAATATGGTGCAGATCGTTACCTCATTTGTGAATATTTGTTTGAATGGGCTATACTATTAATGTTTTTTTAAAACTAGTCTTGTGTTACAGAACCCGTTTGCCGATAATGGTTCTAGGTAATAATGTCACGCTAATTCTATATGGTGTGAAGTAGATTTAATGGGGGTGAAAGCACGGGGTCATACTTTATCTAAACTATAATCTATAGTACTACGTAGGGCGCACAAATGTTTCCGGATTCGGCCATTTACATTAAGAATATTAAAAAAATAATTATAACATTTTAAAATGGATTTTTTTTTGCTTTCGACAACAGTTTGTAGAGTTATGGCGGAATCTAGGAATGTCTAATGGATTTTATATTTCACTAGCTGATACTCGCGACTTCATCTGGATGGTTTTTTTTAACTCAGTTGATTTGTTATATATCAAAGAGATTAGATAGCGTTTTCGAGCTGCCAGCCGGCTTGACTTTTTGCGACACTTCCAACAATTATCATTATATTTCAAGTAATTTACAAAAAATCCTGACAAATTATATAAAACCAGCCTCTTTAACCGTGTCACCGATTTGCCGGACTGCAAATTTAAGCGCCATGTCAAGCGGGTTTTAGTGTCAAAAGGATATTATAGAGTGGATCAGTATGTGAACGATAGTGATGTGTGGAATTGACTCCTCTCTGTGCATCCACTATAAGCTATTGTATGATGTATTGGGAATATATGTAAAAAAAATGTATGCGATCGAGTTTCTTGCCGGTTCTTTTCGATGGCTGGGTTGTTTTCCGAACTGGTGGTAGTTTTTGACGTTCATAAGCGCCTTATTGAATGAACTGAATAAAGATTTTTTGATTTTTTAAATCATTCTATCTACTAATGGAAACTACATGAAAATCCGTCTAATAGTCTTTGAGTTTAGCAGATAGGCGAACAGACAGACAGACAGACAGACGCGGCGGACGACTCTAGAGTGAAATAACACAAGATTATGAATAAAATATTATTCATTTATAATGTAATTTGAGCCTATATTTTGTAATATTGACGGTGTTTTACGTAATATAGTTTGGTTATTGTGCACAAGTGAAGTGGGTGTGAAACAATACCGCGCGGCATGGATTTTGTCTTGCCACAAAAACTTTCTGGAAAGTTCTAACAATCAGGCCATCATCATCGTGGGAAAGGGACCCCATGTACCATGCGACTTTTGCCAGTTTTCAAAACCAACCAAAGAAATGGAATTGTTTTTTTTTTCTGTAATAGATAAACTAAGAAAATAACGCTACCGATTTGAAAAATTCTTTCATCTATAGAAAGCTATATTGTCAGTGAGTAGAATTATATATTCATGAGAGCGAAGCCGCGAACAAAAGTTAGAAATCTCAGAACGCCATACGGGAGTGTTACGTACTCGTGGTAACAAGAATGTTTCTTATTCCTTTATTTTTTATTTTATGCCTCCGGTATATTATATGTCTTGTGATAAACACTGAAGCATAATCTATTTATGGTTTCTAAACGGAATGTGGTTGGCGGATTTTGCTTCACCCTTATTGGTGCACGCGCGCGAACAGCCGCGTCACCGCGTCATATTATTCAAAAAATAAGCAACAGTCCGCAACAGTCTTGTGAGTGATCTTACACGGAAGTCACGATTTTTTCCCGGCGGTTTATCAACCCCGAAACATATATATTCGCGAGTAACCATACCCTAGTGATCGTCCTTTACACGGAGTTAACACAATCACCGCCTTGGACCTTCAATATCCAGAATAGAGCGGCTCGACACCTCGACTAGACAGCAGGTACATCACCACACTATTCCTACGATACAGGGAGCATGTCCAATGAATCTACAGTTTTTTTTTTTTATACGGAAAATGTGGGGACGTAATTCATATGTATGTATCCCCTTTGTAATTCACTGTCAAAAAACACCACTTTATTTGGTAAGATATTATTTTTCTGTAACAGAACTAATTTAGAATCGCACGTAACAAGTCACGCGATATCGTTGCTGTTACGGATTTAGTTTGTTGTTATTCGAATACCAGGAGGCGTTTGTCGTAGTAGTCGTTGTTCGAATATTGTTTCAAGGTCTCTAAGGCCAAGCGTCGGAATGTAGAAAAAATTCGTTTAATTTTCACTGGCAACTCTACCGAATAGCAGCGGAGATGAGAGAATTAGCGAAAACTCGATCTGTTTTGTAATTATTTTTGTTTACGTTCATACAATTTGTGTAATATTTGAATAATACAATTCAGTTACTGCGTACAAGTGAAGTAGATTATTAATAACCAATGCAAAGATGGCTGAACAGTCTTAATATAAAGTCCGCCATTTTGTTTATAGCGAAGTATGACACTTATCACGTGAGACTTAAAGGACGTGCATCCTTTGATTTTTGCATTAAAAACAAAACGTTTAAGAATGTTCTCGAGTTTTTGGCGTGATCTTATTCTGTCATGTACCTAATGACTTTTATAATTTGTTCATAATCTTGTTTTATATGACTCTATATTTTTTTAATATTGGTGGCATCCTGTTAACTTATCACATTTGTGATATTATTACTAACTAAATAATGGCAGTACTCATTTGGAAGATTGGTTGAGAAAAATAATATTACAAAATAAAGAAATTCTCATAGTAGCTGTTGATTTATTAATAAAATGTAGGCTTCTTTTCTACAAAAGTCTAGGTGCAAAATTATATTTTTAGAGACTAGTTTTTTCTTTATTAAACTAATACCATTATATTACTTGTGACAGCCTATCGTAATTCGTTTCGGATCGCGTGACGTCTGCATACTTTTTTTTATTGACACACGAAAGTTAACCGGCACGGAGTAGGCACACGTAAGCGTTTTATATACCATCGATCAATCATTATTTTAGTTTCGTGACGTGTATAGTTGCATGGGTTTTGCGTGTATTGTGAAAATTATTGGTGTAGGTACGAGTTTTTTTTTGTTATTTTCGACCGTGGAACAGTTTTTTTAATATTGCCTATATGTTGTGTCTATGTTTGATTGTAATTTCAACGGATGGTTTCTCTTTCTATAAAAACACGGTATTGTGCCAATTTAAAACAATGGTGACGAAACGCCACTCGGTGTTCTCAGCTGGTCACCCATCCAAGTACTTACCGCATACGACGTTGCTAAACTTCAGTGATAGGTGTTTAACCGATGGTTCCAACACTCTGCCGGACACAGTGTCTACTCCCACCAATTTTCATTCCACAAAAAACTTGCGGATCAGAATTCCAAAGTACTCTCATAAGAAGTTTAAAAAAATATATGCGAATCAAAAACTTCATCTTTTTTGAGAAGTTGGTGAATAATAGCAAAGATTTTTGATGTGACACATCTATAAGCGCGGGTACACCTGTTTTTTGTCGTGGCGAGTGTGTTAGACTTGGCGACGCTATGTCGTGAGCAAACGACTGTGTGCAATCTCTCTTGCCGCACTGAGCTCGTATACCTATAGTGTAATTTGAGAATGTGAGATTCGTTCGATTCAAACAATTTTGATGTTTCACGTCTGCGATGCGTCCCGTGACGGCTCAATCATCTTTATTTTAGCTTTGGCAACCAATCTATTGGATTATTACTGCCATTGACGAGCAGGTAATAAACAAGCATCATGTGATGATATCAATGCTTTAACAAAATGGTGGTCACCTTGTTAGAACTTTCTATGGAATTTTTGCGGCATCTAATAATTCGTACTCCGTGATTATACTACGCAAAACACCCCAAATATTAGAAAATAACACAAAATTATGAAGAAAATATAAAATTCACTACATGCCAGTTTAGGAATCCCACAAAAAGCTCATGGACAATTTCAATGGAAAGGTTATTAAAATCTACTATATTTAAATTAATCTCTTCGTTTGAACTTACGACTCAATAATCCCTTACGCTGTGTTCGTTTCTTCAATAAATCAGTTTCTAAATATAACTCGTGTGGTTGCTTCGTATCCGTAAGAACAAAGGCACACATAAATAAGATATAAAATGGATTGTCCGTATTCGAGGGTACGGTTTACGACGAGCATGTCTATCTGTGTTGAGTGTTCCCCCGACATAAACTAAGGATAACAGCTTATTCACTTAAACCAGACCGGATGGTAAATGTTTGTCACAGTAATTTTTTGCTATTTTTCTGGTGTGGTAACATTTGCTGGTATCAACGCGGGCTGTTTCTATATGAAATGTACAATTTTGATCAACTTACCTTTTGTTAGTGTAGATTTTAATCAATAGTAAATATATTCAGTAAGCCCTGGATCTGTCTGACAAAGGTGATGACTAAATGGTGACGTAGTATGTTTTTTAATAGGATCATGGTATTTATTACATCATCTAGTCGTTCAAAATATGAAGCACAAAATGTGTTTTTGAGATCTATCACATTTAGTACATATTATCAGTCAAAAGATAAAATTTAATAAATAATGAAAACAATGTTATACCTAAGTTTGTTTTAATCTCATTCAACAGAAAAGTGGAAAGAATCCGAGTTTTCAGACTGGCTGCCAGGGCTACGTATGACCAAAAATTCTACTATCGCATAGATCAAATCATAACAAGATATAATTTAAAAGTAAATCTACATGAGGAATTATCCTATTCTAAAAAAGTTAGTAATAAAATTATATTCCTTACAAACGTAGCTAGAAATATAACTTTATATGTAATCAATGTACGTAACTAATCGAAAAGACATAACGCCAAATTTTTATACTATTCCATTGTATTCTATTGTAGGTGGTAGCGCCACGCTGAAGCTATTACTGGATTCAGCTTGAATAGGTCGACTCGTCCGGGGTAGTACCACCTTCTCACAGAAAACCGACGTGAAGTAACAGTGCTCGCGTTATTGCGTTTCGTTCGGTCAGTGAGAGCGCCGAAGGCACACCTCTCCTCACCTTTTGCCTCTCCGTTTCCCTTCCCCTCCTCTCCTCTTTCATTCTTCTCCCCATTCTCGAACACAGGCTGGCAACGCACTTGCAAGTATCTATGGACGTTGGTGATCACTTAACATCTGGTGACCCACCTGTTCGTTTGCCTCCTATGATATTAAAAAAACCTTACTCATGGAGATTTCTCAGCAAAACAAATGATTTTTTATGTTGTATACAAAGTGGGATGTTTAAAACTATTCAAAACATTATATATTACTTTAAATCATGTAAAATTGTTGTTTTATAATGGTATTTTAATATCTTATGTGTGAAGGTAATAAATAAACGTGTTTTCTTTCTTTCGAATTAAACACGTTTGTCTCATCATACGTTCATTGTATCTGTTGTCTCTGACTTGTGGCTAATAGTTGTTCCTTTCGGGTTCATTGCCCTCGGATTTGGGTTTTTGGGTGAATTAGTGTCGAATTGTTGTTTACGGTCATTTTAGTTTTATTGTTTTATTTATTGTCTGCGTGCACGATGGGATGTACCATAGATGATAAATAAGCAATATCAACCCTCTATATATATCTTTAAGGGGACGAATTTTTAAAAACGCAATTTCAGGCTTTATTTAGATGAGCTAAGGAACTCCTGTGCAAATGTTCATACTTCACTTTTTTATACTGCTATTGACTTCAGTTGTACCTTGTCTTAAGGGCCCTATGAATTAGATAAATACCCATAAACTGTTACATCGGTTAACCGATGAACTAGCTTCGATAATCGACTTTGTTTTTGTTTTGAGTTAGTTTGAAATTTGCTTGAAGTTGTCTCAAATACTTTTTGTATTTAAAACGTATTTGTATTTATTTGTATTTAAATTATTTATATTGTACACGGAAATCTTGTTATCCTTGTTTTGTTTTCCTTCATTTTGTTTTATGGATTAGAAGTAATCGATTTCTTTAATATTTTGAGTTATATTGAAATTTATTTGAAGTCGTCTCAAAAAATTCTTTTTCTGTAAACAGAATAATTCCTGCCTTTGTTTTGTTCTTTAAATTGGTAGTAATCGACTTCATACGTATTTTGAGTTAGTATGAAATTAATTACAACTTATTTCAAATACTTTTTCTTCTGCAAACAGAACCCTTTTTAGCCTTGGAATCTCTATATGAGATCTATATCAATACACCTCATTGCGTTAACAGTAATTAATAATGTGAGTGAAGTCGTAAGTTCAACTAGTTAAATATGTGTTATAATGGGAACATAACACAATAATTAAAATGTATAATTTTTTTAAATAATCTCCTCTGTCCTAATATACGATTCAGTGTAAAACTTGCGGATTTCTGACGTATATTCAAAAGGTTCTATTTCAAGGAGCTCAATAAAACTCAACCTTACTGCATGATGTTTATTACCGAAGAGATACAAGGATGACAACTTAAAACAACTTACGCTAAAATATTCCGTTGTTGTCAGAACATAGGTATTTTGACTGAACCCTGTTCGGGTAAAGATAAGCGACTCTTTAGATGAATCTAGAACGGTTAGAGGACAATGTGAGTTTGTGATGTTGTAGGTGGTAATCTCAGAAACTACTGGTCCAATTTGTAAAATTCTTTCAGTGTTTATGGATATATATAATCATGCTAAGATCAATAGGAGCGGAGCACCATTAAAAATGGAAAAATGTTGAGACATTTCAACGCGGACAACAAACCGAATTTTTTTTCCTCTTGAGATTTTCCGCTGCGTGTTAGCGTTAGCCTAAAGTAGTTATCCCACGCGAACGAATATATATCTCTAAAATACATTACACGTCAAAATCGTGGATGCACAGAGAGGAGTCTATTCCAGACATCACCATCCTTCATAATTATCTACGCGGGCGAAATCGCGGGCAGAGGCTATTATATTATATTGACCTTCTTTATCCTACATATATTTCAATTTCAAAGGACTTCTAACATTGTTCCCTATATATAGATCCCAATGCATCTACAACATATATCAAAGGTACTTATTGGTTGGCAATAGTTCAACGTACGGAAAGTCGTTCTAAATGCGCGACGTCCATTTTCCTCGACTGTTCGATTCCTTTAAAACGTTAAATAAATATTTATGAGTTCTAACATATTTATGGGTGCTGAGACTGTTCGACATTCTTGTATTCTTTAATTTTATTGTATTTTTATATAAAAGCTACTTTCATTATACATTCCCCTGTTGGGATGTCAATTTTTTAAATTACATTGTATTATTTTTTTGTTATTGTTTTTCTATTCTGCAGACTCTTGGTCCGTACCTTTTTTTGCTTACATATAGTATTTTGTATACGTAAAAATCGTATCCATGAGCATATTTTTTTTTATTAGTAATATATCAAATATTAACTGTTCAATTATTAGTAACTAATTTCGTTTAATGACGTTATTGTTTTTATAGCGCTTGCATTTCCATTCTTTATGGCCATTTTTAGGTTGTAATCCACTATATTGTGTTATTGGCTTATAGGTTTGGTCATAGATTCCTCAAAAGTCTTTGAAATGTAATTCTAAAACTCCATTGAGTGGAGTTGATAAATTACATTTCATGGTGATTTTGATTTGTCATTTGAATAATTCTGCATTTTATAAACTTCGAACACAATTTCAGCTTATGTGACTTTCTTTTTAATGTGAGAATAATCCTACATTGCACACCCAGAGCCTTGGGACCAGGTAAGGTATCAAAATTCTAATGACTAAAAAACCCAAAAGATCTCATTTGCTACCCTAATGGAGTGTCATGGGGTCGAGCATGCATGCGGCAAGATCTAACACGAGCGCCAGGCCGAAACGTCAGCCCGGTCAAGCTGCCTACCCGTCTATAATATGGTAGGACAAGTCCTTAGGCTCTTTCCTCTTAGTCCGGCTTGGCAGTCATGGAGTTGACTCCTCTAACTTCCACCCTCCGCGCGATAGCATCCCCTGTGCCACTTTTTAACGGTATTTTTGTCCCACGGTAATTTTTTAAAGTTTTCATCCTCCACCCACTATCGGGAAAGCCGAAGTAGGCTATCCGTACTCTATCTCCTGTGCCTTTTAATAAGCACAGGATGAGGCTCTTCACCACGCAGAGACGTTCCTGAGAGGTAGGCTAAGACTCCTCTAACAGAAGCTATTCATGCCTCTCATTCCACCCCTGCAGATCAAAGATACAAGTACTTCGTTGCTGCTTTTCCCTCCAAGTTATGTGGCCTACGTTAACTAACATGCTCAGTGTAATGGAGTGTTGCCTTAAGTGTACAAATATGTGGTGAGAGGAAACTTCTTTCAAAAGTTACCATGAGAGAAAACCAGTAGGCCTTCGAGTGGCGGTAGGGAGGGGAACTCTCATTAAGAAGTTACCGTGGGAAAGAATTATGGTAAAAAAAAATCTCTGGGTTGTCTCGGTCACTGGGCGGCCTGGCGTTCGCGCTGAGCCTTGTTGTCGAAGTGTCATATTGCTTAACTATCTAGACCCTGTTTTTAGCCAGTAAGAGTCTAAAACCTCACCGCTCTCTAGTCTCTTGGGTGTCCAATGTAAAATTTCTTACTACGTTGAAAAAACTGTACAAGTGTAACTTACAAGCGCCGCTCCTTTTAGTTTCTTTCTTATTGTCAAATTTTTAACTCAAGGTTGTGGCTAGCTATACTATAAGCTAGTGTATAAGAAAACGAGTTATAGAATATCTTACGGTTGTATGTCGATGCTTTTTTTTTCCTCGAACTGAGTACGTTATTGTCCTAGCAAGGTTTTAACAACTTCATCGGACTACGAGTGACGATGTTTCTATGATCAAAAGTTGTATCATTGTAGGGTTCGAATTTAGATCCATCGACATCAAAGCGCGTTTCCACTGAACTATCATCGCTACCTAATATGTACTTAAATATATGACTCAATACAAAACCTTATCTATGTTCTTGTTCATTGTCTTAACCACACCCTTTGTCCCACTTCTCCAGGAGAGACACATTATAAAATTCATACTCTCTTAAAAAATGTATTACTATCGCGATAATTTTCTTTTAGATAACGCCCAGGTATCTATGAACTAAAAGAAAGAAGATTTGGTCGAAATCGCGCTAATAGCTCATGGGCGATTTGCGCATTATATACCTTCATCATTTTATATATATAGATCAACGGTCCCGGCAGACCCTGTCCTTCCTTAATAATAAAAAAAAATCCTAAAAGCCAACCGCAGTGTCACTTACCGGGTCCAACAGCGAATCTAAACTATTCTTGAATCCAGCTAAACACACACAAAAAATCATCCAGGCAATTAGGAGTTCAGTCACACACGTACGCATAGATGAATTTACACATATAAATCCTACATTGTGTGTTTATTAATACTTCAGACTAACCTTAGAAACAGCTCAAGTGATTCTAATGATGCTTTTATTGGCCGCTAGTCGTAAATAATTATGATACTTATAAATTAATTAATATGAACACTCGCTAATGCGTCGGAGGTCGAGAGAGGTGAACTAAGTCGTGACCCAAAGTTTCACCGGAGTACCGAATCCCCTTTAAAATTGAGAGTAATGTCTTAAGCCATAACTGTCCTAAACGAGCCAATTTACTGAAGATCTAATTTTCGTGGAGTGTTCATGCAAAATGTTTATGATAATGGTAAAACAAAGTTCTGTGATTGGTTGATGAAATAATCTAAATAAAGCTGAAGAATTTATTTGCTTGAACGCGCTGATTTCAGGAACTACTGGTCCGATTTGAAAAATTCTTTCAGATAGCACATTTATTAAGGAAAGATACCGGTGAAATTAAAAATTCGACCGGTCTTGCGGTCCTAGGTAGACATGTCCAACAGCTCACAGAAAACCGACGTGAAGTAACAGTGCTTACATTGTTGCGTTTCGTTCGGTCAGTGAGAGCGCCGGAGACCCATCTCCCCTCCCCTCCCTGTTCCTCTTCCTTCCCCTCCCCCTTTCTCTCCATTCCCCCAAACACAAGCTGGCAACGCACTTGCGACTCCTCTGAGGTTGCTAGTGTCTATGGGCGGCAGTGATCGCTTAACAACAGGTGACCCACGTGCTCGTTTGCCTCCTATTGACATAAAAAAAAAAAAAAAACTATACGTCATTGACATGAAGATGCTGCGATGGATGTGTGGCGTTACGCGATTAGATGGCATTCGAAACAAACACATCCGTGATAGCCTTGGAGTCCGTGACATCGCAGACAAGCTGCAGGAGAGTCGACTCCGATGGTACGGCTACATAAATTGCAGGCCTCCAGATAACGCCAGAAATAGATGCCTCATCATCACTGTACAAGGCCCAAGGTCTCGCGGCAGGCCCAAAAAACTCTGGTTGGACGCGGTGAAGACGGACCCAAAGGAAAATAACCTAGAAGGATGCCGAAGATCGTGCAAAGTGGAGGAAGTTTAGTAAAAAAGCGGTCCCTAGCACCAGGTGAAATCGTTAGGAAGAAGAAGAAAAGATGAAAAGACCAATAGGAGTGGAGCGACAATGGAGAATGTTTCAAAATCGAGAAGTTTTATGGCGTTAGCTTTAAGAACTATTCCACAAGGATGAAGTCGCGGGCAGAAGCTAGTTGAAAATATTCCTTTCAAGCTTGAAGTAAACTACGTAGGTAGAGTGAGATGCTTAGATAGAGAGAGTGGGATGGTGTGAATCGGATTTTATAAAATGAAAATGTGTAATGAAAGAGATGGCTATAAATGTTCATAGGTTTTAGGCTGCGAGTGAATGAGATATTAGTTTTTAATGCAATCGAAATATATACAAAGAGAGGGAGAGAAAGAAACGTTGAAACTTATAGCACATTATTTTCGGCTGGATTTTGTTGTTCGAGTTTATATCTATTTATTTGGAACGTCTCTTGTAATTTAACACCAGGTGAAATTGTAGTCAAGCACTAAATCTATAAAATTGTAAAAATATCCATAAAATAGTTAAAAAATATATTAAAACTTTATTGGTGTTATTAGAAAAAAGTTAAGCACGTTTTGAACGCTAGCTTTAAAAAGATCTTTCGATGAATGTTCGCCGTCTTGCTCTTTTGTCTCGCTTTGGTTAGGTTAGATTACTCTTACGAAAAAAGGATAACGCGATCTTGCTTCGGGCAAGCGCGGTGCATTTCATAGAAACCTTTTTTAAACCAAGTATTTAACTTTTTTGTAATGACACCGTTCAAGTCTAAAGTATCCCTGACCTAAGTAAAGTCGGTCCAAACTGCAAACCGTTTGTTGAGATGTTTGAACTCGTAATTGTCGATCAAAAACCTTCTAATTGTAATTGTCGATAAAGAGTCGTCATTCCGCCCGACGCTCTTAAAACTTCGGGCGAACGGCACTTCCGGGGTTGTCTTTTTCACGAATACGCTGTAATAAAAGTGGAGGACGAAACTCCTTTGGAATTTTAATTGAGCCCCCATTCTGGAACATTCTACAGAGTTATAAGCTTCTCTGAATTGCGAGGGTTAAATGTATTGATCGTTTACGAATTTATTACTCTATTCATTTACTTGTATATTTATTTCGGACTAGTATAATTAAGAAATTCTTATTATAATCAGTATGTAGAAGATTACACATAATATAAATGAAAAGAGACAGATATAACGTATTATTTTAAACAAGGAAATTTTGAAAAAGATGGAAATACTGCCATAAAAACTGAAAGAAATGAAAGAGTATGGAAAACATAACAAAAATTGTTTTTTTTTAAATGTAGTACCAGTAATTCCTGAGATTAGCGCATTCAAACAAATCCCCAGTTTACGTTAGTATAGATTTCCTACTGTTTGCCTATAAACCTATGTGTATATTATTCAACAATTTATATTCACTTGACCGTAAAATAATTTATTTTTAAACCACTTCGTAAAACGAATAAGAATCGAATTTTATGCCAATCAAAAAGTGAAATTTTGAAATACTCTTTAATTAATAAATAAATAAATGTTCTTGTTTTCTCTATAAGGACAGGGATTTGGTGCCTAAATAGGTAATATTTGAGTGTTGTAATTGGACCTTAAGTTATCATTCTTAATTAAGACAAAGTATTTTGTAAAAAAAAAAGAATAGAATTTGCGGGGTGGTAGGGTTTTACAGCCCGACTGGGTCGCAACCACCATGTATATGGCGATAAAGCCCTTAATAGTGATTCGCTTCTACGGGTCGCGTTTCGTGATCAGCCTGTGCATATCCAGCTTTTTATAGGCCGGCATGATAGTGGCGACCGGCGATGGACAGTGTGTCAATCGGTGGTCGCTATTATTTTTGGATTGTACTATGCTTACCATCAGGCATAGTGCAGTCACTATGCCGTGCTACAATAAAATATATATATATATATATCAATTATATATATATATATATATATAATTTCAGTTCGTGACTTTTTAAAGCAGTTCAGTTTTCTTTGAAACTCTTATTAATTATACAAAGTGACACATCGGCGATACAATTTTTTATATATACGGTCATTCCACTAATTGTTTTACCTTACAAAAATATTTTGCGAGGTCTAGTATGCTTAACACCGTCTCTCACCTCATTTGAGGCTGTTTATAGAGCCTGTTTCAAATAAAGAAGCTTTCATACCAGGCACTATTTAAAATTTGAAAACAGATAAACGGGATATCGAGAAACAGATCTTCATTAAAAACTTTATAAATGCGAGAACATTCCACCCCCTGCAGTCACAGTGCAACAACCGGTTTGGGAAGCAGTAAATTCCGGTTAAAACTAGTTTGTTAACAAGAGCCGCGCGTGACCCGGTTATACCCGGTTGGGACCGGTCCGCAGTCACGTACCGCTACGTTATATTACGTCATTATGATTTAACAATTAAATACTGTAATATAGAAGTTTATTACACTACAGTTTTATACAACTTTTATGTGAGTTAACATGAATTTTTGACTTAAATAATCTGGGGGCCTGGGCAAGTTGCTTATGATGACATGATTTTATCATGTGATACATCGTTCAGATATGACATCTCCATACATTTTTCCGTTTTCGATTTGTGTTAGTGATTGTAGATAAACAACTTGGTTAAGCCACCTGCAATTAAAAGAGTCGGGGCAATCATAAGGGCTGCTGACAGAATTGAGAACTCAAAATAATGAACCAACTGTGATTTTTTTTTCAATTTTTAAATTAATTATAGCGTTAATATTTTAATTTTAATAATTTGTTTATTGAAATTTTTAATATTAGTATGGTTTTCACATCCATCGACACTCGAAGGAATAAGTATATATTTTTTTATAAAGTTTACTAATTCATCTAACAAATGACATGTTGCATTAGCTCAATAGGAAATATATATTATATTTTTTATGTAATTGCTAATCTCAAGACATTCAACGGACTCTGACTACAACGACTCTCTTACCTGCATCTAAACCTTTTTGAAGAAACCACGACTTTCACTCCGACTTGTATATAGCTATATCAGGACTAACACATCTTGGTGACTTAACATTACGCTCATGCAACACGTCAAAGGAGTGAGTACTGAATCACATTGTGATCAGCACTCTCTCCGTTTCTTTTACCATTTCCAAATGACCCTTTTGCGAAAACAAGTTTAGAAAAAAAATATTTTGAACATACATGAACAAAGGCAGCTATACTATGCGTTGCGTCGCTCATTTGACTCAAGTTTATCTCCTGCCAAAAAAACCGTTCGACGCGTCTAAAAAATTTTCACCCCAAAACTAAGAACACACACACATACGGAATTGACTTGATTTTGTGGTACTAATTGATTTCAATGGATACAAACACAGGATGTATTTGTTTCAGATACAATTCCAAGTTGACGACTTTAGCGCTGCCTTCAGTGATCTTCGAACCGAAGTTTCGAGGTTCAGTACGGAATCTAGTGTACTCGGATCTACCTGGACATCCGCCGCGAAGGCAGGAGTTGCGTCACTCAAGAGATCTTAAGGTAAATTACTCATATAATGTTGGATAACAATATGTTTTATTTAGGATGAGCAATTTCGGAATATGACAGTAATAATCTGATATCTATACATATAATAAAAATGTAAATGTAACGTGGCAGTAATTTTTCGATTTTTGTAAAAAAAAAAAATGTTTCGGGTGTCTTAGAACAAGTAATAAAATAAATTTCAATCATTTCTAGAAATGTCTACCCATCTTTCATATAAACACGCATCACTGCTAAAGTACTACGTTCTGTGTTTCAAACCAGCGAATACTGGATATAAACAATTCTTAAAACTTTTAGATCGTATAAAACAAAAATTGTGTCTAACTTGATCACGATCAGGTAATACATGATATGTAATGTATGCCTTAATGTGTAATATAGGCACCCTTTAGGCCTCGCTACACAGACCGCGTCGTTAACGCGTGTCGTGGTGTAATTACGTCGCGTACTAATACCGCGTTAGAACGCCGGGCGCCGCGTTGTGTTGTATTTCGCGTACTTCTTACGCGCTTCCTCTGTTTAACGAGCATAAACGAATGGTATAATATAATGCGGTATTCTATCGCGTCGGTAGTACGCGACGTAATTACGCTTTGACCTGGGTTAAGAACTCGTTCTGTTTGGTTAGGTGTTAAGTCGTACAGTATTCTAGGCTTAACCGGTACATATTCAGAAACGAAATTGGCTACTTATAATCTACTTTGATTAGGTGTGTCCATAATGTACATAGTGTCAAACTCAGTCACAGGGATTCTCGTCAAGTTTGTCTCATTTTGGAATTTACCAGCGTATATTTAGCTTATATGACGGTATTAAAGCACCGACCGCTGATGCAATGTAGATCTTTTTGTAGTAATTATTTTGTTGGATTTAATTCTTTGTTACTATTAGTAAGAGTGTTGTAATTTAATTTTGCATCAATATAAAACACACACTTATGACATAGCTACATAAGAATATTCATCAGTAAATCGTTTGTGAGACTTTTAAGTTTATCTAAAGAATAAATTGAAATCTTAAAGAGCGTTCTACTTCCATCACGAGCGGAGTACGTCAAGAAAACTTATGTATAAAATTCGACTAACAATTCATTTCGTTATGTTAATATTTGAGCAAAAACCTCCCGAGTAAATCGTGGAGTTAAGTTATTGAATAAACACAAGGGTCTTACTTGTTGTTCGGGTTCAAATGTTTTTATCGAGCATAACCCAAATCATCTGTAGTTTGTTTGTTTTTCTTCTTTGTTCTACAAACTGGATATTGTTAATTTTTTATAAACAAATTTTACAATCAAAAGATGACGTCTCAATACTTGAGTCGGTATATTTCAAAATGGGCTAAATCTAAGTTTAATTGTTTTTTTTTAAGATTTTCAATTTTTTATACACCGAGAATGAAGCTTTGTTTTTGTACGATCTTTATCTATACTTCTAGACTAATAATAATATAAAGAGAAAGGAGAAAAATTCTTTCAGTCTTATATAGCCCATTTATCGAGAATGGTTATAGGCTATATCATCACGCTTACACCCATAGGAGCGGAGCACCAATAAAGAATTTTTCAAAATCGGGATTTTTTTCCTCTTGAGCGCTTCCACTGCGTGTTAGAAATAAGGAATGTCTTTATTCCACGCGGACGAAGTCGCGGGCGGAGGCTAGTATTTTATAAGTACACAATCTGAAGATGTTGAAAGATAAGGTAAAATATTAGGAACGGTTAAAATTTAATTTAGTTTATTTTGAAATGTAAAGGCTCATTTTCGGAAGATAATAGATATTTCTTTAAGAGATACGGTTACCGTTCGGTTAATAACTTAATGAGCATGACGTATACTATAATACCATATGATGTCATTGTACCAGGGAGAAGAGTAATTTTTTACTGATACTTAACCCCTGGACTGTTCCAAATCATAAAGGTTTAAGCATAAAGGTTTGTATTAAACAAATGAAAATATACCTTAGGAGGCCCAAGTCAACAGATTAAAAATACCTGGTTTATTATAAAACTTTCAAAAATAGGATATTATGTACTGTAAAGTCATATCTTTATGTAAACTATATTTTTGAATTATTATTTTATTTGTACGCACTGCTTTTTTTACTAAAACATGAAATTTACTATTTATGATGTCGTAAAATTAAAAAGTATTAGAAATATGGTCCACCATTTTTAGATTGTCTTAAAGAGTCAACCTGACCTAAAGAATAACCTGATTATAAAAATCGTGCTTGTCCAGTAGTTTGACTGATGGAATATCATTCCTATGTTCGCAAGTTCAAAATCGAGTATGTACCTACAATTGAATTTTTCGGAATTCGCGTACGTTTACTATAATTTAATTTGGTAACGCCGTACATTTACTATAATTTAATTTGGTAACGCGTACATTTACTATAA
>JACEII010000006.1:9647275-9676282 GCA_014332785.1 Antheraea mylitta
ACATTTACTATAATTTAATTTGGTAACGCGTACATTTACTATAATTTTATTTTGTAACAGTATCAGCTGACAATGAAGGAAAACATCACGAGGAAACCAGAACCTGAGAAATGTTTTTGTAGTACAACTTTATGTGCGAAAACATAAAACTGCAGATATCCCATAGTTAGAAATCATCAATACGTCGTGAGCTGGTATGGTGATTATTATTATACCTATATCTTCCTCGGGTAAGAGACTTATGGACATGCAGTTGGTCTCTGACAGGCTTATGATGGCGATAGACTGAATAACTCGTTCACAATAACTATAAAATGTTATATATTCAATATTCATTATATAGTATATGCTAGAAGACCTTTTCTCTATTAGTAATCCTACTCATTTTCTTATATTCATTCATAACCGTTTCAATTTGTGATTCCCTTGTCAACTTACTACTGTTGTTATAACAAATTAAACCCTATTGTTAATGTAACAAAGTGTATATTTTTCTATATTTATTAAACTGAAAAGTGAAGTTGGCGAGTCAACAAAGAAATTCCATTTCGCGTCGCTGTAAACTAAGTCATAGTGTTTGGTATAAAACATAAGTAATCAGCGTTTTTGTGCAGAGATGTTCGTACTAATATTATAAATTAAAACGTGTTTGCTTATTGACACTTCAACTACTTAACCGTTCTTCTTGCTTCATTGTTTAAATTTTGCATACCCGTTTTCAGGGAATACAGGAAATAGTATAAAGTATTTTTATATACTCAAATATAAGTAATAATATACTTAAAGTTTGCTTCGTCGTTGGTATGAAAGTAAATGAACGGTTTCCTAATCTCCAATTTTATTCATAATACTAAATCTCGTCAATAGAAACTAAACAAAAAAGAAATAAAGAATGTCGGTTGACAAAGAAAAAATAAAAAGGTACTGTTTTATCTCAACCTTTTTTTTACGTGGGGAAATCCCTTATGGATACCCACCCTCCCAGGGGAGAAGATGGGTTATGTCCGACCCGCATGGACTAAAACCCCATGGTGTACCAACTAACCGTGATGTTGGGGCGGCAAGGGATCGTTCTCCGCTATTCCTCTTGAATAGCCGCCCCAACTGTCCACCCGGCGGAAGGTGGCCGCCGGGCTCTTACCTATAGAGAGGCAGCTGGATACCCACCAGCTGCCCCCCCTCGTCCGTCGGACCTGTGCAATGAGAGGATGAGCCCTCCAACTACATCCTCTCAGGTCCGGCTACGGTAGGAGGACGAGCTGGCCAAAGCGCTGCCTTCTGCTCCCGGTCCTCCGTTGGCGAAGATGGCCACTGAGGGGGTTCACCTCGCGGGCCCTATCCACCGCCTCCTTTTGCGAGATGACTTCCTCGCAAAAGGAGGCCACTGCTCGCAACACCGGCTCGCTGCCGAGCATGGACGAGACCACGCTCGGCAGCGACAAATCCTTTCCTACCACCACCGCCAGAGTGCGGCGCTCCACTTCCCACGAAGCACACTCAAAGAGAGTGTGCTGCGCGGTATCTTCCTCAGCGCCGCACTCATGGCAGGCGGCAGTCGGCTCCCTGCGAGCGATTCGGTGCAGGTACCACCTGAAACAACCATGTCCGGTCAGCTCCTGCACTAGCCTGAACGACAGGGAGCACCATCTCCTCCTAATCCACTCCCGCAGGACCGGGCGGACGGCACCAACGGTGTACGTCTCGAAGCGCGTGCGCCAGGTCCTGCATCCACCTCCCTATAGCCCACTCCCGCAACTCCCGTCTTTTAACTTCTATCTCCCTGGGAGCCGGAGGCTCCCCACTACGCTTCCTCGAGCACCCCAGCTTCTAGCTCCTAGGGAAGGGAGTCAGCGAGCGTTAAGGCCGCCGCCGATGACACCGTCCGGTATGCCCGGATTGCCCTCAGTGCCACCGTACGCTGCGTACTGTGCAGCGCGTGCACGTTGGTGGCATCGAGGACATCAGCCCAGACCGGTGCCCCGTAGGCGGCCGTCGCCCACACGACTCTCATGAAGAGTCGACGGCACCCGGCACCCGGCCCCCCAATATTGGGGAGCAACCGGCCGAGTGCCGCCGCCACCCCAGCAATTTGCGGTCCAAAATGGGGTGCAAAATGGGGCTTGAACTGCCAGCGCCTGTTCAGGGTGAGGCCCAAATATTTCATCTAGGCCCGCATCCTGATCCGGGCGCCCTCCACCATAATACGGGCCCCCGGTGGAGGCCCTCGCCGAGGCCCATGGAATAGCATGGTCTCTGTCTTCTCAAGGGCCACCCTGAGGCCCAACCTCCTTATGTGCCTAACCACGAGGGTTGTGGCCATCGAGGACAGGCGCTCCACCTTTCTCCAGTCCTCCCCCCGGGCTATGACTAGGGTGTCATCTGCGTAGTAGACAAGCTGATTCCTGTTAGCATCGTTGGGCATAAAAAAAATTACAAACCGTCAATCAAACCCAAAATAAAAGTGGTTTAAAATTTTCTGTGATAATTTCCATATCGATAGTTGTTATACTTATACGTGGAGCAGTTTTGGCTTGATTAAAACTGAAATTTTTGATTGAAATGAAAATTAAAAGAACTGTATTTTATATTTGAATAGATTTTATTTTAAGGTTATAAGTAATGTAATAAAATAAACAACATATAAAGCTTGTAACTTGAACCGATAATAACGACTTACTTGTTCTGCGAAACACCATAAATTATAGTAACGCTTCCTCGTGTACAAACGGTGTATAAGGCTTCATTTGTGTCTAGACTGTAGGGTTTTATGGGAAATACATAACTCATTGTTGTGACAAGTGAGTTGGATCGATAGATAAATTAAACCGTGGAACAACTATCTGATTATTATTGATGTATTTGCAAGGGCTATGTTGCATTGTTTTGGCATGGCTTTCTCTAATATTTGTTTACGTGGCTGTGGGTTATATATTTTTTTTACTGACTCGACTAAACCTGGACGTAAGCTGAATGTAATCCAAGAACGACGGTAAGTTCAGTCTGACTGCAACCGATATAACGTGCCTTAAGTATGTGCGGGGAGTTGTGGAGTGGAAAGGATTTTTTTTCTCGAACTGACTACGCTATTGATCTAACAAGGTCATAACAGCTTCACCGGACTACACGAAATGGAAAGGAAAGAGCATGAACTCATGTGAGTTTCGTAGTATCAGGCAGATCTTACAGGAATGCTATAAATCATCATGTTGAGACCAATAGGAGTAGAGCATCAACAGAGGATGTTTCAAAATCGTTTTTTTTTTCTCGAACTCACTACGCTATTGACCTAGCAAAGTCTTAACAGTTTCACCGGACTACTTCAAAATCGGTGTTTTTTATCCTAATGAGAGCTTCTGCTGCCAGTTAGAATTAGCCCAAAATACCTATTCCACTGGGAATAATATTAGTATAAATATAACATAGTATGGTAATTGCAAATAGCTGAACCAATTAATTAAATAGTAGATTTACAAGCCTGAACCCCACTACTTCAAGATGCAAAAATATTCAGAAAACTAATTTTATCAAATATCGAAACAACACACGTACTGACAGAATTCTAATTGAGATTCACCTACTACACTGCAATGTAACTATTATCTAGTACAGTACATACATCAATAGAGTAACACGTACATCAGTAGAATTTAGCCTACGTGTTACATTTTAAACTTCTTATTCAATTGATTGATAATTACGCATAGAAACGTCATGTTGTCGTAGTTTAGTTATAATGTACTGTAAATTATTATACCGACCGACGAAAAGTAGTCCGGTGAGGTTGTTAAGATCTTGCACCTTGCTAGGTTAGTAGCGTAGTCAGTTTGAAAAAAAGGACCGACGAAGACGTCAGTCGGAACCCAACGCTCATTTTTTTCTTTTTAAGAACCTTAGTGAAATTAAATATAGCTTGAGTTTTTAGCTGATCTGTCTGCTACATATAGCAGAAAGAATTTGATCTTGAAATTTGAAGAATTTGAAATTGAACATTCATTGAATTACTGAACAGGAAAACGCATATATATTTCGGGTATAGTGCCAAAAATGGTTCACTCAATTGGGTCCCGACAAATGCTATGGCTATTCACATCAGCTAAACGTAAATCAACGTTTTCCTGTCCACTTATTTAATCAAAATTCATTTGGCGTAACTATCAAAACGACGGAGATCTGTCAACTATACCGCCCGGCGAATGATATTTAGAAGAAACGTAAGTAGTCAATTTACTAAAATTATTACATACTGTACACACTGTATTTTTTATTATAAAATTAACTGATCCATGCAATTTCGTCTTCACCAAATCAGTTATTACCGGTTTCAATTGTATTTTTAAACGCGAAAAATCTCAATAGACGTAACACTCCATTGCAACGACATCTACCGTTTCCAATTGTGATTTCAAAGTGTCCAGGGACTCATTCAAAGATATACCCAGTTGGTATGTGAGAAATATCATAATATAAGCCTAGAATACATTCGGAGCATCGCCGACCGTGTCAAATTAAGAAAAAAATACCAAAAAAATTAAACAGACTTCGATATGAAAACCACTAAGGAAGTAAAAAGCGAAAAATAACTAATTAGTGGGGAGGGGGTGGGAGAGGGAGAGGAGAGAGAAGGTGGACTTCCGGTGCTCTCACTGACCGAACGAAACGCATCAATGCGAACACTGTTACTTCACGTCGCGTCGGTTTTCTGTGGGTCGGGTGGTACTACCCAAGACGAACCGACCCACTCATGCTAAAACCAGTAAAAGCTTCAACTACAATTTTTGACTTTAGTCTATTATCCTGGAGAATCCGTTGCGTTTTAGGAACAAAAAGTAACAATTCTAGACGTAACTTTGTAATATTAGTTATCACTGTGTCAAGTTTCATCAAATCAAATGACAAAGTGTGCGTGTCTTATTTTAATAATGATCAGTGTACATTGTGTTGGTGTTCAATAAATACATAAAATAAAAATAAAATAAAAATCTGGTTCAGTACTTTCAGAGTGATACGTGTTCACAGAGATAGAAAAACAGACAGAAAGACAAAAAATTGAAAAGGGGTATTTTTGGCGTCTATATATATAACAAAGCTAATCGCGATTATGATTATCACATAATACTTAATGTATAGAAGTGGTTTAGTTACAGTTTTATTATATGTATTGATAGATAAAGAACTTCTCAAAGTATTATTTGGATAAGTTCGAAACATATTCTATACAAATAAATAGGTAAATGCAATAAAATATATAGTAATCATTTTTAGTAGTGTCTCTCTGTCTGTTCGATTGAACACGTATCACTGTTAAATTCTTCGGTTTTGATAAAATTATAAAATACTAGCCTCTGCCCGCGACTTCGTTCGCGTAGAATAAATAAACTAACACGCAGCAGTTCACAAAAGGAAAAACCATCCAGATTTTGAAACATTTTTCATCTGTGCTCTGCTCCTATTGGTCTTAGCGTGATGCTATATAGCCTATAACCATTCTCGATGAATGAGCTATATAACACTGAAAGAATTATTCAAATCGGACCAGTAGTTCCTGAGATTACCCCCTACAACGTCACAACATCACAAACTCACAAACTTTACCTCTTTATAATATTAGTATAGATATCTTCGAGTAGCTTTGTTTCATTAAAATCGGTTTGGTCTACCAAAAATTATTGTAATTTTAATGATGATGCGACCTAAGTATGAGAGAAATGTAGATAGTAATGAGACATTAGATTCACATAACTTATATACACTGTTTTGTAAATAAGGTTCCGCGCGGACTAACTCGCGAGCACAGTTAGTTGACAATATAAATTAATATTTGGGGTGTAAGGGGTGTCGAATAACATTATAAAACTTAGACACCCAAGCCAACCTCACCTGCACGTGGTACACCCTGCTGATCAACGAACGAGGCAATGGCGCAAGCGGGGTGGTAGGGTTTTACAGCATGACTGGGTCGCAACCACCATGTATATGGCGAAAAAGCCCGTCATAGTCACTCGCTTCTGCGCGTCGCGTTTCGGGATCAGCCTGTGCATATCCAGTACCGGGTGACTTTCGTCATTATGGCCGGCATGATAGCGGCGACCAGCGATCGATAATCTGTCTCTCGGTGGTTGCCAATGTTTTTGGATTGTATTATGCTTAACATCAGACATAGAGTAGTCACTATGTCGTGCTTCAATAAAAAAAATAGTAGATAAGTAAATGGACTTAATACATTCAGATGATTTTATTAGTCACTGTTTTTACATTAAGTTCCACCCGAACGGAGTCGCGGGCACAACCATCATCAATATATTTTCATTTATTTAGATATCAGCTTTTTGTAAATATGGAAACTAAAGCTATTTTAATATAATTGTGTAGCTGTCAAATTCATTTTTTCAACGCTGTTATTTCGCAATTGATAGAAAAAAACTTTCCATATAAAAAAAGAATGGATTACAGACTCCTGACTGTGGTTTTTGGCTCCTTTACCCTCTACCGTTGCATACGCATGCAGAAACGATCAACGAGTATATTAAAGACGATGAGCATTCTTTACTTCTTGATGCAATAGAGCACTAACATAAATTCACAAACATCACATAAGCTATTTTGCACGTGAAAAATATCGGTGATACATGAACTGCTCCATGACTAGCTGTTTGTAACATTCAAGCCTCTTCCACTTACTTATAACAAATCCTACAGGTGTATATGGCGAAAAAGCCCGTAATAGTGATTCGCTTCTGCGGGTCGCGTTTCGGGATCAGCCTGTGCATATCCAGCTTTTTACATGCCGGCATGATAGTGGCGACCGTCGATGGATAGTGTGTCAATCGGTGGTCGCTATTATTTTTGGATTGTTCTATGCTTACCATCAGGCATAGTGCAGTATCTTTGCCGTGCTACAATAAAAAAAAAACAGGGAATAGAACAATAACAGGAAAATAACAAGGAATATAACAAGGAAAATAACAAGGAAAAATAACAAGGAAAATAACAAGAAAAAACAGAAAAAATAAAGGAAAAAATATCAAATGGGAAAGAGGATGGTAGGTCTTTATTAGTTTATGCAAAATACGACCTAACAGCAGTCTAAATAGAGCGTATTGTTTCCATAAAAAAAATTAACAGAAGTCACGATCAACGTGACCCTTAATATAATAGAAAAATCACTAACGTCTTTAAATAAATACAAAAAGAACATCTCGAAACAGGTAACAGATTGTCGGTGTAATGGATTTTAATATTCAAAGGTTTCTATTTTATTTTCAGTATCGTTATTTCGGTTCATATATGCTCAGCGTGGTCATTTTAAACTGTCTACCGCTCCAAACCGTTTTGAGGCTTGAAAGGTCAAACCTAAAATTGATTTTTGCTTGTCATTTTGTAATTAGAGTTCGGGGTTGCTAGACGCTTTTAGATTTTCCTCGTCTCGGGTGTAATATATCTATACTAATATTATAAAAAGGTAAAGTTTGTCAGGTTGTATGAGGTAATATCTTAATTTATTTAAATGATTTAGAAAATTCCTTTATCAATAGAAAGCTACATTATTTCTGATAGGCTATATATCAACCCGAAAAATGAGAAGACTTTTTGTGGTAGTCGGATTTGCAAAGTAAGAAAAAACGGCTGAACGAAAACGTTTCTTACGATTAACGATCAGAGAATATGATTATTATTATTTTTTTTTATATCAAAGGAGGCAAACGAACTGGTGGGTCACGTGATGTTAAGTGATCACCACCGTCCATAGACACTAGTGACATCAGGAACGTCGCAAGTGCGTCGCCAGCCTGTATAAGGGAGAAGGGGGAGGGGAAGGAAAGGGAAAGAAGGAAAGAGGAAGGGACGTGGGCCTCCGGCTCTCTCACTGACCGAACGAAAAACAACAATGCAAGCACTGTAATTTCACGTGGGTTATCTGTGAGAGGGGTGGTACTACCCTGGGGGAGCCGACCCATTCATGCTGAAACCAAAAATAGCTTCAGCGGGGCTCTACCACCTACAAACTAAATTTAATATATATACATTTTAGAAAGAAGTTGTAGAACTTGATAATGCTTACAAATAGGTCAGTTTCTTTTTATATCACAATTCAAACGAACAGATGGGTCACCTGATGTTAGGTGATCACCACCGTCCATAGACACTTGCAACAACCAGGGGAGTCACAAGTGCGTTGCCAGCCTGTGTTTGGGAGGAGGGCGGGGGAACAGGAAGGGAAGGAGGAAGGGAAAGGGGAGGGTACGTGGGTCTTCGGCTCTCTCACTGACCGAACGAAACGCAACAATGCAAGCACTGTTACTTCACGTCAGTTTTCTGTGAGAGGGTGGTGCTTCCCCGGACGAAACGACCCATTCGTGCTGAAAACAATAATAGCTTCAGCTTGGCTCTACCACTACTAAGTCAGTGACAGCATGTTTAATTTTTATATTTGTCACAATGAATTCTTATCAAACTATATAGCACTCCGTACTAACAGAATCTAACTCACAATTTCATCACAAGTACAAATGTTTACCATTCTACGAAGTGGGCACGGGTATGCTAGTGGAATATTATATACTAGATCCTGCCCGCGACTTCGTCCACGTAGTAATAGTAACTTTGGGCTAACGCTGACACTCAGCAGAAGTTATCAAGAGGAAAGAAAATCCCGTTTTTCGTTAGTGCTCTGCTCTTAATGGTTTAGTGTGATGATACTATATTATATATACTATCATATATAATATATAACTTTCCTCGATAAATAAGCTATATAATACTGAAAGAGTTTTTCAAATCGGACCAGTAGTTCCTGAGATTACCCCCTACAAAGAAGTATAGACTAGTATAGATAAGGAATAAGAAGGAATGTATTTTGCCTTCGTTTAAAAATTAAATAGACACACTATAACATAATTACAATACAGTCCATACATTTTGTAACGATATAGTCGCAGTTCTCTTAAAGATTTCTCTCTTTATATCCTCTTTTCCCCTTTTCCAAACCGGTTTAAAAATGATGCAGTCCCGAGGTAACTAACTAAAAAACCCAGTTAATAATGAATACTGGCACTTTTAAAATAAATGAAATGAGTTAGTTTTTATGCCATCCATTTTAGTCTAGCCCGTCAGTAGATGGCACCGGGTAATATTTTACTTGTATTAATATTCGGTTATATATTGTAAATTATTATAGATGAAGTAACGGGTAGTTGCTAGTACGGATATAAAAAGAGTTGTTAAAGCTGTTTCTACGGTACATTTGTGTCAATATGACATTTAATACCTTAAATGGTTGGTGAAAGGAAAATATTTAATGCCACCTCTTAGGCGAGTCCCGTGGGGTCCCGGTAACCAAATATTACCGAGCCCAACGAGAAGAGTGACTTTACAAGTTTCACTGTATTTTAAGGTAGTATGCTGTTTACAGTGCCTTTTAAATTTGGTGTAAAATCTTAGTGTTAAAAAAACGACACTGATCGCCGACAAGTCTATTACTAATTATTGTCGTCGTGCTGTTTGGAATATTCTCGCCCCTTGGTTATACTTTGGCTGATGAAAGGTTAAATATAAAAAATGAGTCATTGTGACTAATTTTGTGATTATTGGCTTCTAGTAAGATACATATATCACACCGCCTCTCCTGAATAATGGGTATATGTGTTGTGGTTGGAAAAAATCTTGTTATAAGATTCCTGTAATTCTATCTGATACTAGCTCGACCTCGTGTTCATATATATGTCTTAAAAATATATTTTTAGTCATTTTCTGTGCTATTGACTGACTAACGACTGTATCGGGGATGTTGCTAATGACCTGAGACGCCAATGGTCGACGTTATCGACCGTTCGTAAATCAGCTGAACGCTATAGGCAAGTCTGTCGAGTCATTGTGGTATTATCTCGAAAGGCATTCTGTCACTCGCATTCTTACTGGAGCATTCTCTCGGAGGGTATTCTCGCGGGAGCATTCTCGCTGATATAGTTACGTTAGTAATAGTTCGTGGTAACTATGCTCAGTGTTGTATTTCTGTATTTGGTAACGTTGTATTTGATTGTTCTTGGTGGACTAGACCTGACATGTCTCGACATGTTTGAGCAGTTGGTCTTGAACTGACCTGCCCTGACATGTCAGAGGAGCTGGTCTGTGTGACCTGACATACGGAGGAGTTGGCCTGTGAAATGCATGGTGAAACGTGAACGTGGCTCATATTCTTGCAGAGCGCCGACCCATCTGCTTCGTTTGCGATATATAGCCGTGTTCAGTAGTATGTTGCAGAATCGGCTGATAGAAGTTAAAACGTTTTTATTGTGTATTTTTTTGAGCAGATTTAATTGATTCTGCTAAAAATATGTTATGCAAAAAGGAAAACTCATAAGCGCCTCACTGCTTGCTCCACTTCTGGATGGAAAGAAAATGCATCACCAAAACGCGCTGTGTTTATAAAAATTGTAGTTTATTTTCGATAATTTTTGTAGTAAAAACCTCTTTAGATGCGTTGAGCCCTATTTTTTGCCAGGAGATTATATAGACTTATGATTTCGCGTCATCACATGGTAGTAAGCGTGACCGACCTTATTGCGCGTGTGCGGCATACTAACGACTCGTAGTACACTTTTGTTTTCGAACTGACTACGCTATTGACCCAGCAAGGTCTTATCAGCTTCACCGGACTAAAGACGCGTAGTACATGTCGGCGCACGGCCATAATTCTACCAGGATCCATCCCAAAATCACACTATTGTCATTCAACACAACGTCACCTTACAATAATCGTACAAAGAATGCCGTTTTAAACTAATTTAACGTTACTTTTATATTACCCGCCTGTAACCCACCAAACTAACCTATATCTCTTTCTCTTAATCAAAAATAGAACTTAATTTCTTTATTACAAACATAACGACACCAATGGTTTTCAAAACCTTATACAATTATTTTAAATCTTGATTAAAAAGTAAGAAACACTCTTAATTCGCTTAATTAACTATAACAAAAATAAACCAGAAACATTACTTTACGACATTTGTGACAATCATGTTTAAATTATTAAAACAACATTAGGTAACAATTAACCCTAACCAAAACATCTATTAAATTACAGTTTATTATTCATTTTTTTATTGTAGCACGACAAAATGACTGCACTATGCCTGATGGTAAGCACAGTGCAATCCAAAAAAAATAGCAACGACCGATTGACACACTATCCATCGCCGGTCGCCACTATCATGCCGGCCTGCAAAAAAAACTGGATATGCACAGGCTGATCCCGAAACGCAACCCGCAGAAGCGAGTCACTGTGACGGGCTTTTCCGCCATATACATGGTGGTTGCGACCCAGTCGGGCTGTAAAACCCTACCATCCTGCAAATTTATTTTCCTATTTACTTTATAATAAAAAGTTGGTAATAATATTTCCTGTTGTCATTAAGTTCCGAGGTAGCTGACAGATGACACTATAGATAATAAAGCTTTGAGTAAAACCAGATAGCAGTACATTTTCACCGATTTACACGTAATGATACTTTGCATTGAAACTGTGCAGCTCCTCATACTATGTTTGTGAATTACATTAACTATACAAGAATGTGTATGTGTTCTGATTGCAAATAATTCATACTACAAAAAGTATACATTTTCAAAAAAGAACATAGTTTTCCCTTCTGTCGGCAGTCTTTGTGACTGCCACGAAGATTTCTTTGAGCTTTCCAGTTTTTATACACAAGAACGAAGATCAAATTTTGCTGCGCCCATAAGGTTTTTAGTTTTCTTTTATGACCCTCATATTTTACATGTACAAATTCAAAAAACTTGATAAATAACGTATAATATTAGGAACGGCTAAACTGAATTTAGGATTTGTTACTCTTAAATGATTGTTTGAAAAATGGCGCACAACGCGAAGTGGAAAAATTAAAAAGTCAACGCCATGTTTTACGACGGAAAGTAAGAAAAAGTTATAAAGCAACGCTTTGTAAATGTTGCCGGGAGTGAGTCGCATTTTCCCCGGCTTTCCGGAGTTTCCACAGGTCTCCTGAGTTGCCCCGAGTGATTGATGTGGCCCGTGATTTGTGCGATGACAATGGAAGCTTAGTTTAACGGCGCGTTTTACACATTATTTTTTCTGCTTCCATTTCAATCGGCGGAAGCATTTGCCACTGTCAACGTTTCCGTTCCTTGCGCTAAGAATTGGTTTCTAATTTAATAATGTCATTCTATTTAATCTTATCAAGTTATGTATAAATGCCATCTTGCTGGAAACTTCTAGAAATCTTTTGAAATGATTTTCAATTCACTACAATCGACTCCATATATCAAATTGTAACTGTAGTTTATCTAAAGAAAATATCAAAAAGAATATTATGATCAATAAGTGAACAATGGTGACGTCTGGACGTGACACCAATTTCAGTACATCCATCACAGACGAATGTAACTATCTATGTTCGTAAATATATGTAGCATGAAAAGATAAACCAGATCGAGTTTCTTGACGGTTATTCTCGAAGACTGGGTTGTAATCGGAACCGATGGTAGCTTTGACGTTCAGCGCCTTCTCAGGGCCCAAAAAGATTAAAATATTTTCCCTTTATTTTTTCTTTATTAAAAAAAATTACATTTATTGCAATACGCTACTATTAAATCGTCAATCCATTATACCGTAAATATATGAGTTCAAAATTATAGGCACTGTACCGAGCAATAAAATTCCAGCTAGAAACTTCAATTATGAGTATCTCAAGGTCAGGTCACACGACTTTGGATCGCATCGCGTTGACCTCGAGGTGTTGTGATTTTTTCTATTAAACCTTCTGACCTTTAGACATTCGTGAGTTCTAACCTCTTATTTTAATTTCCGCTTATGTGATTTCTTTATGGGAATAATTCCTGTGTACCGCCACTCTATAATTCAATTATAGGGGTCTACTAGTAGCCGTTCGAGACTTCGTCTGTCTTTTGTATTTTTACAAATGAGGAATCATTCATAAACTTAGGGTAACTTTGGCAGTTTACGGAGTGCACGTCAGGACCGCTTAAATGATAAGATTTTCTAATCTACGCGAAACTTATATTTGTTATCTGAGTAATTGAAGTATGTTTATAAATTACTAACTTTTACCCTCGGTTTCGTTTGTATGGATATAGATTGACCTATCTCTCCGGAATTATATATTTATCTGGATGAAGGATACCTCATGTCCTTCTCTGCATCCGTGGTCAAGAAACAAAGGGGGGGGATTAGAAAAAGTAAAATTGAAACAACTACTAAAATAATAACAGTATATAACAATTTTTTTTTTTTTTATCGAAGCACGACATAGTGACTGCTCTGTGCCTGATGTTAAGCATAGTACAATCCAAAAACATCGGCAACCGAAAGACAGATTATTCATCGCCGGTCGCCGCTGTCATGCCGGCCATAATGTCGAAAGTCACCCGGTACTGGATATGCACAGGCTGATCCCGAAACGCGACGCGCAGAAACGAGTCACTATGACGGGCTTTTTCGCCATATGCATAGTGGTTGCGACCCAGTCGGGCTGTAAAACCCTACCACCCCGCTATCGCCATTCCCTCGTTCATTGATCAGCAGGGCGCACCACATGCAGGTGAGGTTGGCTTGGGTGTCTCAAGTCTTAAGATGTTACTCGACAACCCTTACACCCCAATTGTAGCAAAAAATATATATATGTTGGTACTTGTATCTAACTAGGTATATACAGTACTCATTGCCATATAAAAACCACAGTCTCGAATAAAAGTAGCGCTCAAAACCGGTCTCAAAAACTCCCCAATATACATACGTGGTTATAGTTATGCGATTAACTTATAACCTTGCAAATTCAACATTGCCTGAATGATTTAAAGTTGTGTTTAAAAAGACGCAAGCGACGCGAGACTATTTGAAATGAGTGCATAATCCAAAATTATGCACTCATTTTTGTGTGCCGCTGTGGGACGTTAAGTGTGCATCTTGAGTTTTTGTATGTTAATGATTGTACTGTATATATTCAGTGTTATTAAATATATCTTTAAAATTTAGCAATCACTACATATTATAAATCAAAGTCCTCTGTCACATCTGTCCGTCTGTTTGCGATAAACTCAAACACTACTGAACAGATCTTCATACGGTTTTCATCAGTAGATAAGGTGATTCATGAGGAAGGTGTAAATATGTAATTTGTCAAGGTTTTTTTATTATCGGGAGGCGACAGCGTCCGCAGAGCCCGCCAGTAAAATATAGGTGAAGAAATTGGAATTAAAAAATAAAGTTGAAATACTTACTAATAATAATAACAGTACATTACAAATTTGCATCTAACGCATCAAAAACAAATGACAAAATATACGAACGCCCATGTGTGTCATTACGTGTGAACTATTGTATGAATTAAAAATGATTAAAACTGCGTTTATAATTTGTTGATCATAGATATCTATCTATCCAATACCTTTAAACGAGCAATTCTTGTATATTTTTATATTTGTATATATTCAGGATCACAGAAACGGCGTCATCTATTTCCGATGAAACTTACTATGTTGGTAGTTTCGGGGACGGTAAATCGATCTAGCTAGATTTTATTCATAGAAAACTTTTTTAACTGAGTTTTCAGGCAATGAAAAAATATAGCTAAAATATAAAGGTAAATTTCGATGTCGCTGTCAAAACGAAAATAACTCAGATGGAAATCGGGTGCTTCGAAAATTCATGTAACCCCAGTTCGAATCCGAGTGACAGCAGAGAAGATACATTTTTTTTTTGGAAAAATATGTTAATTTTATAAGGCAAATCTAACAGTTTATTATAATTTGAAAATGTTTTTTAAAGAACCGAACTGTGCTCGGTCGCTCTGGTACTATAAGATTTATTTTCAATAAATATAAAGAAATAGTAAATTATGTAAAGAACTTTTCAATTTAAAAACTAAGTATTGTAGATAAAAACTTCTAAAATGTTTTCCGTGTACAGTAAATTTATAAAATAAAAAGAACGATTTTTCAATATGTCATCCCTAGAGATTGAACGCTTCTTACACGATTTGTACCGGTAAGTACCTTTCTTATCCAGCGGTAACGGAGCTGCGGCTCATCTGAAGTTTAAATCCCCATATAAATCAATGTTCCGTTCAAAATGCATCGAAAAATCTTGTACATCGTTCAGGAATACGGTTCACGTACGCGATATCGCTTGTAGAGACAATACTGGAAGATAGATGGCGTTGTTTAAGAATAATACTACGTCGTGTGGAGTAAACTAAATCGCGCTATTAAAATTCTTGCCATTTACACATATAATAAGAATGTAAATCTAACGTGTTTGTGCTTTACGATTTTATCTATATTATTATTATTATACTCTAGGAACCTCTGTCTCTCTGTCTGTTTATTTGAACACGTATCACTGCTAAAACACTGTATTCATGATAAAACCAATACAATCATAAAGCATATCTTCGAGTAACAATTAGTCTTTGCTTAAATAGAATCGGTTCACCCTTTCAAAAGTCATTTCAATTTTAATAACGACGTGACTCAAACACGAGAGAAAAGTAGATAAGTAAATGGACTTAATATAATTCAGATGATTTTACTAGTCACTGTTTTATCCTTAGGTTTCACGGGGTCAGAGTCACGGACACAGCTAGTCGTTTTAAAATATCAGCAGAGGTGTTAGTTTTTAAGTCCTATGATTTGACTTGAAGGTTTTTGGTATTGTTTAACTTGATTTGACATAAGCTTAGCGTGACTTACGATGTTGTATTCAAGGTAGTAGTAGTCTAAGTCGAATTTCGGCCATTATGGCGCTCTTAGCTTGTTGCCATATGGCTGAGTGCTTTATGCGCCGGTCCAAAAACCGCGACGGAGTTGCAAAGTAGAGCTGTAATATTGGCTCGTAACTAACTATGCCCGTTATGGTATTCTTGACAACGTGAATGCAAAATTACATGATGACCCTTTAAATAGTTTAGGTGTGAAAGCGGAACGAACTAAGTCACATCCGCAATTGTGATATTATTAGTAACTAACTACGCCCTTGACAACCGTTATGTACAAAAAACAACGATTAAAGAAGTAATCTGAATGCATGCCCATTTATTTACTTACTTTTCTCTCGTACAAGTCACGTCGTCATTAAAATTGCAATAACTTTTGATAGACCGATCAGCGATTCAATATAAAAACACCCAAAGTTAACACTGTTTTTGCTCAACGCTTTTGTAAATTTGCACTTCCATTCATATATAGGCAAGTGAACTAACACTGTAAATTAAGTAACATAGAATTTAGGGAAACAAAAACAAGTGTCACAAACTGGTTATTGTCTTTGACATACGACGAGACTGAAAATATTCTTTACATTCTCATTTAAACTGACAGAATATGAAAATAAATACAATTCTAAGGTCAATGTATGGTAGCAATTTACCTACATCTAGTCAATTAGATTTGATAACCATGTGTGTTTGTGTTTAGTTATTAATACTGCTTGAATTTAATTGCTTATGTTGCCTTGGTTTTACATCAAATTTTTTTATTTATCCAATAAGTAAGCCACCGAAGGCACCAACCGTTTAAAAATTTGCTAACGTAGTTTTGAATGATTACCCGCAACACAGGATTTAGTTCCTAGTGCGGGAATCTATAGTTATTTTTATGCTATGTAAAACACCATTTGTTAGATAAATACTTTTTTACTTTACTTTACTGCACCGATTTCAATAAAATAAATACTAAACGCTACTCAAAGATATGCTTTATGATTTTCTTTGTCGTGAAGGTAGCACTTTAGCTGTGATGTGTTTTCGTACAAACAGACAGTAAGATAGTCAGCCATTTCTGAAAATGATTAAAGTATATTTTATTACTTATTCCTAGAGATCTGCGACATTGATAGATATAGAAGAAATACATGTATAGGTAAACTAGCCTCTACCTGCGACTTATTTCGCGTGGAATATATACTATGGGCTAACACTAACACGCAGCGGAAGCTCTCTAGAGGAAAAAACCCCGATTTTTATACATTCTTCATCGGTCCTCCGCTCTTATTACTCTTAGCGTGATGATATGTAGCTTATAATTATCCTCGATAAATGAGCTGTATAACATTGAAAGAATTTTTCAAATCGGACCAGTAGTTCCTGAGATTACCCCCTACAACATCACAACGTCACAAACAAACTTTACCATTTTTTTTTTATTATTGTAACACGACAAAGTGACTGCATTATACCTGATGGTAAGCATAGTACAATCCAAGAATAGTGGCGACCACCGCGAGACAGATCATCCATCGTCGGTCACCGCTGTCATGCCGGCCATAATGACGAAAGTCACCTGGTACTGGATATGCACAGGCTGATCCCGAAACGCGACGCGTAAAAGCGTGTCACTATGACGGGCTTTTTCGCCATGTACATGGTGGTTGTGACCCAGTCTGGCTGTAAAACCCTACCTCTTTATAATTTTAGTATAGATTATACTAGAACTAAACAATTTGAAAGTATTTATTATTTTGAATTAAGTATACAATAGATTTATTGTTACACATTTTAGTTTATTAAATTAACTGTTGGATGACAGATTAGAGAAGATGATCATTTAGGTAAAAAAAAGTTACGTTACACATTCTATCAATGACGAAAGTAAATACGTTAAAAGGAACCTTATATTTATTAGCTATAAAAAACTTTACATTGAGTCTATCTCGGAAATCGTGTCTTGATTGAGTAGAGTAGACATCGTTGTAAAAATCGAATCCTTAAAGCGGTTAAATAGACCAGTTGTAAGAATATTGAACGAGTCCATCGTAAATGGGACCCCATTAAAAACCGTATTACACAGCGTATACTCGATGACTTTTAATCTTTTAAGCGCTTTCATCGCTTTACGCTGTAGTCGTTCGTGGAAAGGTGTGTCAACGCAATTGTGTTTTATCAATTACCAGCTATAGCCACTTTGTTCACGAGAAATTGCTCTTAATGTATCACAGTAAATATGCGTTGTCTCGATTAACTAACAACTAAAAAATTATACATTACAAAAAAAAATCAGCCTCAACAAACATCAAATGTGCACTTCTGTTCTTCCTATTTGAGGGAAGTTACGTTAGAAAAAATACTTTTTTTGTCCGACGTCCTTTTCTGTACTCTTGACAATAGTAAACATACAAATTCGTAATCACATTTATAATGTTATTTACACTTTTTGCTACAGTTTTGTAATTTATACTAATATTATAAAGCTGAAGAGTTAGTTTGCGTGAATGCGCTAATCTCAGGAACTACTAGTCCTGTTTGAAAAATTCTTTCAGTGTCATGACGCTAAGACAAATAGGAGCGGAGCACCAATGAATAATGTTTTAAAATCGTTTATTTTACTTTTGAGAGGTTCCGTTGCGTATGCTGCGTAAACGGAAACTGTTCCACGTGGACTAAATCACGGGCAGAAGCTAGTTGTGTAATATGCAATAAGTGAGTTAATCACATAAACTATACTTTTATACCCTCGAGTTAAATTTAGAAGAATATTTAACAGTACTGTTGTAAGTAAGTACCTACTGTCGACCCTAATTAGTGTATTCGCGCTGCGGGAAATTAGGCCTTTCACAAAAGTGCTAGTGAATTATAAAAAGGTAGCCTCTTTTATGACTTTTCGGTGATGTCGGACTTTTGTAGGCTTAAATGTTTAAATACGTTCTAAAAAGTGGGTTGAAGTCACATAAAATACTTATAGTATAATGTAAAGGAACTTGAATCCAATATATAATGTCTTTATATTATCCCATATACAATTCCGGTGTACGTATACACACACACGCACATACTTTTCCTCATATATGGTTTTAAACTCAAAAATACTTTATTAAATTTGGGTACTGAGAAACCGCTTATGAACCTTAAATTTCGGAAAATAACCTAGTCATTGAGAAGAACCAGCAAGAAACTTAATTGGAATTGTTTTCATGATACACATTTTTACAAAATATAGGTAGTTACATTCGTGTTTTGATGAACAGAGAAAGGCATCCATCATATCCAGACGTCAACATCGTTCACATGATCTACCTATAATAGATATTATAGATTAAAACCCGTTTAAAAGGTGCGTAAACTCATTATCTGGCACATAGCATTATTTTGAAGAGTTCTTTGTGGGTAAAAGTAATTTTGTTAAAAAAATATATTTGTAGACTTACTTGCCCATTTGTCTTTATTTTCGCTTTGAAAGGATTTAATAACATCTGAGTACTAACTCCGATTTAAGCTCGAAGAAATGAAAATATCAGACCACTATACTTTACCCTCCGAGTTTAGACCATTCGTCATCTCGAATGGGAATTATTTTTGACTCGCGGTCTCTGGAGTTTCATGTATCTATTCAAGATATTTTTCTACTGAGAATTTCTATCTTGACATAAATGTTAGAATTTATACTAAGCGTTCATGTCTCAACCGTCAAATAATAATATCTATATTCTATTGTTATATTATGTACGAGAAAGTGTGTGGAGATGGATCTGTTTATTTTACTCTATAATGCAAACATTACTCAGCGGATTTTAATGAAACTTTACAGTGATATAGCTTGTTTATTGACTACGTCCATGTGAGATTTCAACTATAAAAGCAATGCCTTATATAATCATAGCATTTTATCGTGTAAAGCTCGACATCGACGATTTAATTGGTCCCCCTCTTTGTGAACGATTACGTTCTCCGAGACGCAGCGTGGCACTACATCATCTGGTCGTTGCTTACACTGTGAATGTAGACTTTTAACCTTTGGTACACGATGTGGTACTCAAAATAACTGTAAACTGACCTCAGAGACGTTTTCATTTAATCAACATTCAGGTCGTCCAAACAGATATACGATTAATATATTATAATAAAAAAATCTTGACAATTTATATACCGCAATTTTCTTCTTGAATCACTTTATCTACTGTTAAAAACCACATGAAAATCCGTTCAGTAGTTTTCGAGTTTATCGCGAACAGACAGACAGACGTGTATTTTAATGTAATGATTTCAAAATGAGTTAAATTCAATTTAAGCCGTTCCTAAAATTTAGCGCTATTTTTCAAGATCTTCAAATATTGTACATTTAAAATATGAAAATCATAAAAAAAAACTAAAGACTTGGGCAAAATTTGAACTCCGTTGTCAGTGTATAAAAACTGGAGATCTTAAAAAAATTAAACTTGTTATATGAACGATTAAATTTGGATTTGTAGTCCGGTGAAATTCTAAATATCTTGCTAGATCGATAGCGTAGTCGTTTCGAAAAAAAAAATGGATTTAACTCATTTTGAGATATAACGACAGATAAAATGACAATTATTATGTAGCTTTTTTTAGTATTGTTATTTTGTAGACTCTTGGTCCGCACCTTTTTTTACTTACGTGTAGTGTTTTGTGTACGTAAAAAATCGTATCCGTGAGCGTATTTTTTTTTATTAGTAATTCATTAAATATTAACTGTTCAATTATTATGAACTATTTTTGGTTTAATGACGTAATTATCTTTATATAGCTTGCATTTCCATTCTTATATTTATTTTTATTCATATATTTCAATTATGTAAGTTGAAACTGTTACTAATACTATAAATATGATTACGAGTTTGTTTGTTTGTTACGCCTAAAGATTTAGTTACTAAATCGATCATAATGAAATTTTGCATATACGTCCTCAGATGTATAGAATGGATTTTCAACCAATCAAAATGTATTATTTTTAAGGGACAGGTTAAATTTATATTAAAGTGGGCAAAGCTGTATGTTAAAGCTAGTATATTAACATATACCAAAGCAGACAAAGTCACGAGCGGCTAAGTGGTATATGTGTATACACAATTAAATTTGGTTGTGTTTTTTGAAGTTTTTGTATTATAATATATCTAATATATAAAAATCTCGTGTCACGTTGTTAGTGTTCCAACTCCTCCGAAACGGTTTGATCAATTTTTATGAATTTTTGATTCGCAATTATAGTAATTTTGTATGAAAAATATCCGAATAACTAAACGGTCGTTCGTATTTCAAACAAAACGAAATTATTGATGTCGCTAAATGACAGATGATGCTGCGTCTGCCTCGTCGAAATTTCTTTCACACATGCGTAAATTTTTCACTAAATCAACTAGGTATGTGTTTGAGTGAATCCCTGAATTGTTTGGTTTCACAATTGGAAACGGTGGTAGTCGCTGCAATCGGGTTCTAGGTTTTTTAAGATTTTTCGAGTTGGAAATACAATTGAGACGGTAGGTAAGCAACCGATTTTACGTAGACGAAGCTAATGTTTATATTATTTTCAATATTGTTTAGTATATATAGTTAAATAAATGATTGAAAATATAGAGAAGTCTTCTAATATTAATAGGCAATTTATGTTCGTACGAGGATAATGTCTTTCGAGTTTATGAATGTCTATTTGTTTAACGCGCTTCGTAGCTCAAACAACTGGATATATGGATTAACATAGGAGTTGTCGCTACGCTTGTCATAATCGTGGAAGTGAAATAAGCTATAATACTTAAAAAAACATCTGTGAATTAATAAGACCTTGGCTGAGGGGTTGTGTATTGTTTTATGTAATACTTATGTTTTTCCTAATTGATGGATTTAGTATAAAAGTTATACGATTTTATTCTTACATGCCTGGTCCCTTCTTCTTTACGGAGAACTAATTTAAAGGACTAAGTTCGACCTGAAGCTAAGGATATTTATTGAAGGAAAAACCGGGCTATTACCCGGGAGGATTGCGAAGGTACGAGTTTATATAGACCCGATGGTCCTCATTAGCCCTTTATTGCCGGGGCGGGCGCGAGTTTTGTGCGTAAAACGTGGGGAATTATAACGCTTTTTGGGCTATTTTTAATTAATTCCTCAGTCAATTAGGCGAGGTGTCGAAACGTGTTACGTGACGTAATTGTTAGAAGTTTTTTTGGGTAGATTTTTTATTGTACTTTATTTATATGTACGGAAATTAGAAGGCTAAACAGAGGCCACGATTTCTCTTCTTTAGTTGTAATGTCTTAAGAGAAAACATATTTAGACATATTGAGCATTTTTTTATGGATGAACAAAAATTATGGAACTAACATCATCGTCATCGAATGCTTCCCATGCATGTATCAAGAAATTCTTCGGAATTTGCGTAGGGGGAGTTGGGGACCCTTGATACGATTTTTACTTAGACCCAATAAAAAGCGACCTATTGACAGTAACATCCAATTTAATATTTATAATCTATACAATATATATTTAGCTAACTTTTTAAAGTCTAAATAACTGTTAGGTTTAATCATAAAAAATATTAGAGCCTATTTACTAAAAAATGAAATTTGTATCAATGGACCCCAGGCGTGGGGTACATTGATACATATACTGGGGTAGTTTGATTCATAGAAACATTTCTACAAATTAAACAAGTTTTATTGATTTTTGTGATATTTATTTATTAAATACTTATTTTCCACTTTGTGCTAAATTATGTGTACATAAATTTAATCTAGTACTAAGGGAAATAAATGTTTTTACGCTTTTTATATAAAAATGGAACAAGTATACCCAAACAATAAACTGTGCCATGAAATATACTTAAACAATAACATATTGTATAATCATTCTTTATTTGGTCTAATCAGTCATAACTGGTTTTATACTTAAACGATAAAATAAAATAATTATTTTACTGACTTAATCAAACATCACTTAACAAATTTATCTTGAATTTGAATAGACAAGCTGTTCTACTAGTGCCTTTCTTTACTATAGGATTTGTTTAGTAGTCCGGTGAATCTGTTAAGACCTTGCTGGGTCAATAGGGTAGTCAGATCGAAAAAAAAAGGATTTGGTAACTTCAACACAATATCAGAAATATTAACCAAAGCTTCGTCTTTTATATCAGGCAACACAAAAGTTCCAGTTGGTTTAAGCTTTACAAAAGAGACTAGAAAGTCGTTCTGGTTATCAGAGTATCTTGACACTATTTTTCCAACAAAATACTTATAAGGTTGCTTCTTTCCTACGTTAACTGAAGATCATTTACTGCGGTGGGGCGGTAAATGTTCGGGCAACACTTGTGTTCTCGGGTTTTCTTAATTTTATACTTCGGTGAAGTTGTGAAGACCTTTCCATGTTAACAGCATTTTCATTTCGAAAAAAAAAAGGTTTCCTTAAAGTAATATTGGGGCACATTGATACGTATCAAAGTGCCCCGACAGTGCTTGCATCAATGTGCCCCTGTCTACTACAATCGAAATAAGTATTTTGTAAAAATTATAGCAATTAATAATAAAAGAAAATTAAATTTACATAATGTAATGACGGGTATGTACTTACTAATTATCTCAATATATCACAGGTAACACTAAATATATTAGTAGAATCACATCCGAAAGAAAACTACGAAAATTTTGTTGCGAACCTCAGAAACAAGTTTACACGTGCCAAGCGCTAATCGTCGAATGAATATTGCTCCTCTCTAGTGTGCGTGTAGGGTGTATGATTACCTTTCTATGTGTGGCGGACGGCTTCTCTAACGTGTTTCGTTTTCGATTTATATTGACTGTATCTATGTGCCCCATGTATCAATGTACCCCATCTCCCCCTACATTAAAATTGTTAACACCATCGCCTGACGGTGAAGGAAAAAAATGTGAAGAAACCTGAATCCGAGTATTGTTCTTGTAGTACTACTGTATGTGGAAAACATAGAATTGTGGATCTCTCAGAATTTGAAATCGCCAATATGTCGTGGGCTGGCGCGGTGATTATGCCCATTCTTTCCTTCGCGAAGACCTATGGCCCTGGAGTGTCTCGTTACAATGTGATGATAATGATGATTAAAGTTATACCTATCTCGGTACAATTAGAAAATTATACGTCAATTAGGTAGAAAATTATATCTATCTAGTAATATTTTGAAAATAAAAATATTTTTATTAAAACCGTCATAACTAATTTTGAAAAATAGATTATATACAGATATATATTGATTATACTCACTGCTCTGCACAAATGTATTACTGTTTTTAATAATCAGGTATATATTTTCTATTAAATATATAATTTTATTTTTCTGCAATGAGACTCTTTTCACAGAAAACCAAAAAATAAGTGTCCAGTGTTATCCCACGCTCTAGCTGAATACTTAGTCATTATATTTCATGAAATACAAATTATATTCATAAAGATTCGTAAAGGGCAAAGCGTGGGAGGATAGGAATTCGCCTACACGTTCGCACGTTGTCCGTAGCGGGCACTGTGGCGCTATTCCTTTGTAAACATACAGCAACAAAATTGAGGCGCTTGATAATATCTGGATTTCTGACATATTCTTTATTAACCGCTAAGAATTGAATGAAGCACTCGTCCAATTATGTAACTATACATATATTAGAAAAATGTAAAAAATCTATAAACTAGTGAAGGGTTATCATATATATCCAGGTTATTTTATAATTTATAAGTTTGACCACAATGATCAATGGATTAATACGCTAAACCTAGAAGGTAATGGCTTTTAATTGCAACCGCTGGAACACAGTAACAGGTGCTGGTGACAGATATTCATTTTGAGGGCGATAGCTAGCCAGGTGGACTCAGAAAAAGCCTTATCACAATGTTATGGGTTCACCACGATGTTTTCTTTCACCCAAAGCTCCTAACTCTGATGCTAGGATTCGAACCTACGTCCATCGAAGTGGTGTCCGAATACTAAACTTGATAAAGTAAGCCGTCATCGAAACACTCAAACTATCTAATTAAATATTCTTTATAACTATGCTACATAATGATAATTCGTGTATCAATAGGTCGTATTCTTCTTGAACAATGTTATACGTTGTATACATTACTTGTAGTGCAATTGTTCTCCAAATCAATTTAGGAGTAACCAAAATATAAATCATATGCTGTGTAATTTATTTCAATTGCTATATTTCGGCGTAGTTGATACTTCGAATACCATATGAGATATGAAATCTATGAAATGCAGGTTGCCAGAGAAAATCCAGAATAAGAAGTTAAGACATACGGACAACACAATTTGGAGCTTCAAGTATAGTAGTATAAGTAGTACAAAGTATAAAAATACGCTATAAACGCAGCCTAAACGTGCGTGATTTGGATACGTGTGTTTGCGACCGTTCTGACTAAACGCCCACGACGATTCGCGTACTCGCTTGAGCGTTTCATTAACTCGTAATTGATGATCATGTGCAACTCGGGCAAAACTCTTCGGTTCTGTTGGTTATGATATATGAAATTTATTTTGTAATTAAAAAACTATGTAAAACTTTTTGTTATATGGTTTTATATTAGGTATTCTTATCGTTACATTTTTGGTCTTCATGAAAACTTTGTATCGATGTTAACTTAAAGAAACACCTGAAACGCTGATGTGAAGTAACAGTGCCTGCATTGTTGCGTTTCGCTCGATTACCCACTTCCCCTCTTCCTCCTCCTTCCTCCAAATACAGGTTGGCAACCCACTTGCAACTTCTCTGGTGTTGCAAGTGTCTATGGACGGTGGTGATCACTTAACATCAGGTGATCTACCTGTTCGTTTTCCTCCTATGATATAAATAAAGAGTCTATGAAAGTTTTTATTCTGTGATATATGTGTAATATACATCGTAATATATAAATGTGTTAGCTATGGGCGAACTATGGTTATACAAATATATATTTAAATAAAACAAAATAAAGTCAGCGCCACCCTGTTTTGCTTTCAGTAACAAATTCACTCTCAACGACTTACTATAATGCATCGAAAGAAACTTTAAAAACTTATTTAGAACGCTTCCAGTTTGTACACCAATTAAGTCAAAATCTAATTTGCTTCCAGTATATCTTCATCCAGTGTACCTTCGTGACAATGGCGACTACAACACAGGCTCTTTATGTACAAAAAATACGTACTAACAATATTTTTTTAATGTGGCTCGAAAGTGTACTTTTAATTGGTTTCTATCAAGCTTGTAATTGATGCCAATAAGGTTGGAAAAATACATATAAAAATAGACTTCACATTGATGCGAAGATGGCTTATTTAATTGTAGGTTCGAATCTTTGTCAGTGAGTCAGAGCTTTTGTTAATGGCAAATATCATTTCAAAATCACAACATGGTGGTAATGCTTCTTATTAAACCGTTTGGGGATAACTACCACCCTCAAGCTGTAAATCTATCGCAAAGAACCTATTGGTGTGTTTCGGTAGCTGTGAATACGTGCTTACCAGTTAGACCATATTGTTATTTAATCTCAGATGAGATTGTGGTCAAACGTTAAAATCTATAAAATATTCATAAACATTATGTTATAAATGCACTTTTGACCAATAAATATTCAAGTCATAATGACAAAATTACAATATCTTTACAAATAACTAGCGGTCCCGGCAGATATTATTCTGCCTTGATAGTAAAAAAATCCAAAAAATCAACCGTAGCGCTACCTACCAGGTCCAATTGTGAACCTAAACTATTCTCGAACCCACTGGCACATGTACACAAAGTTTCATCAAATTCGGTCCAGCCGTTTAGGAAGAGTTCAGTGACATACACACGTATAGAAGAAATGTATATATAAAAGATAAGACTAAATGTTATGTGTCTGTACTTTTCAGATTTATGAATTAAAAAATATTGCAAGTGACTGAATAAGTAATTAAATACATTTCAATTATTGTTTAGAAATGTCTGTCTGTCTGGTTGTTTGTGCACTCCTATAGTACAATGCTCGTGTTAAAACGTCAGTAAATAATCATAAAAAATATTCTTGATTGACATCTAGTCTTTGTTTCATTAAAATAGATACACTCTATCAAAAGATATGGTATTTCGAATGACGATGCGACTTAAGAACAACAGAAGAGTAGGTAATTAAAGGCATCTTAGTGTCATCCAAAACCAGAGTATTCTATAGTATAGCTAAAAATAAATGAAATGGTAGGTCTATCGATGTCTAAAAATTACTAGGTAGTTACATATACAGTTTTGTAGGTGGTAGAGCCCCGCTGAAGCTATTTTTGGTTTCAGCATGAATGGGTCGGCTCCTCCGGAGTAGTATCACCCCTCTCACAGATAACCGACATGAAATAACAGTGCTTGCATTGTTGTGTTTCGCTCGGTCAGTGAGAGAGCCGGAGGCCCACGTCCCTTCCTCTTTCCTTCATTCCCTTTCCTTCCCCTCCCCCTTCTCCCTTATACAGGCTGGCAACGCACTTGCGACGTCCCTGATGTCGCTAGTGTCTATGGACGGTGGTGATCACTTAACATCACGTGAGCCACCAGTTAGTTTGCCTCCTTTGATTTGAAAAAAAAAACCATATATCTATATATATATATCTTAAAAAAAAATCACGATATCTTAAAATGTTAATTCATTTCCTTAATTTTTATCCTTTCAACTATGGTAAAACGTATATTATTTAGGCTTAGTGTGTTGAGAAAGTGTCTTACTTCGTAATTGAAAAGCGTCATGTATGACGCTACGCCGTAGGTGCTACGACGCTACGACATTTCCGCTACGATAATACGTAGCAAACATGTAAAGCCGTAGTAGCTACGGATATTTCCAAAGATATTGGAATTCGAACAAGTATTCCCGTTTTCAAGAACTATCTGGGAAGATATATTAACTTCGTGGTGACAGTTTCTGGCGGAATCTTAGTCAGCCATGTTATGGATTTTATATTGTATTCATAATATTGTGTTCTTTGACTCTATATTTGGAAATATCCGTGGTGTTTTACGCAATATAGTTTGATTATTGTACACATTAACTAAACAAAACGTTGTGGCGGATTCTGAGAATTTCCTACTCTCATAAAATGGTAGTTTGCGTCTATTATTGAGTTGCTTATAAGACTTCTATATTCCTTTTTTAAGTAAAAACTTAAGTAAAATTATTTCAAATAAATATTCCTATAACACTTCTATTATACACTGAAATCGTTAAATATTTAGGAGTAATGTCAGAAAATTATGTACCAAATAAATTTAACAGTTATTATGTCTTCATTTTATGAACGTAATTAAGCATTTTAATATTAAAGATATTAAAATGTAATTTTATCTTCGTTTTTATCGTATAATAAGGAAAAGAATTTAATTATGTTTGTATTAAAGCTCGTAAAATTTATCCAAATAATTAAATTAAGGAATCATTAATCTTAACCTTCGTATAAAATTTGTCATTATTTAAACTCTAATAATATAATCTAATATATAAAAAACCTTGTGTCACAGTTTTCGTTGCCATACTCCTCCGAAACGGCTTGACCGATTTTGATGAAATTTTTTGTGCTTATCCGGTATCTATGAGAATCGGCCAACATCTATTTTTCATCTCCCTAAATGTTAGGGGTAGTCCACTCCTAAATTTTTTTTTTATTTTTTAGACAAAATTTTTAATTTCTATTTTTTTATGATACAACATACAAAAATACATACAATCCTCAATTTTCACCCTTCTACGATCAACCCTCATTTTTTAATAGCCATTTTAGTAATTATTCATTTTTCACCACTTGGTAAATTATCCCAGAGAAATAGCTAATTAAAACCAAGTTGTTGTCTCTTTTGTGAGCGGGTTTTATGCTTACTTTAAAATATTTCTCACATACCAACTGGGTATATGTTTAAGTAAGTCCCTGTATTGTTCGGATTTACAAATGCAAACGGTTGAGGTCGCTAAAATCGGGTTTTAGGTTAATTACGATTTTTCGCGTTTAAAAATATAATTGACACAGGTTTGAACCAATTTGGTGCAGACGAAGTTGCACGGGTCAGCTAGTAACATATAAATATAATGATATTTATATACTAGCTGGCCTGGTTGAAGTTATCCTGTGTTTGCAATAATACATAGTCGATGAGGTCAGGGATGTCAATAAGCACTTCGTAGTCACTGTCACTATTTATTTGGGCGGAGCTTCGCCTTACAATGCCTTCTACATGAGAATGTGCAGATATCACCGACATCTTGCATTTTATGAGCC
>JACEII010000006.1:9676292-9704241 GCA_014332785.1 Antheraea mylitta
AAATAATGAACAAATCAATATTATTTACGTACATCAATTCTATATAAGATCATTGTTATTTATGTATCAGAAATATGTTTAGACATACAAGTACGTGTGTAGAGCAGCGACATCTAGCCCTTTATAGGCCACACTATGGAAGCCAAAGCAATTGCTATTTATTAATAATTCTGCAAAATACTGTAACACAAAAATAATAATAACCAACAAATTGTTATGCAAGTAATAAATAAATTGTCAATCAATGACATCAATTCTTATTTATGTCTCATTGAAATCTATATAATAATAATTCTTATTTATATATCTTTAATACAGTGGTATTAGTGTTAATATGTCTCTCTAATAATGTGGCGCTAGTATCAATGTATAGCTCTAATGTTTCGGTCGTGTTGTAGTCTTGCTTCTTGAATGTGACGTAGCGGCACTGAGGTGGGTGATATCATCTACCTTGTTAATAAAATAAATCCTAAAATTTAATCGCAGTGCCACCTATCGGGTTAAATTGTATGTCTAAACCATTCTTGAATCCATATGAATACTCACAACAAATTCTATCGAAATCGGCTTACGAGGAGTGCAGTCATATAACACAGACAATAATTATATACAGATTAAATATTACACACTAGCTGTGACCGCGACTCAGTCCACGTGGAACTTAATGTAAAAAAACATTGAGTAATAAAATCGTCTGAATATATTAAATCCATTTATTTATCTACTTCACTCTCGTACAAGTCGCGTCGTCATTAAAATTACAATAACTCTTAATAAGATGAACCGATCTTAATGAAACTAAGACGAAGTGTTACTCCAGGATATGTTTTATGATTTTTTTGGTGTGATTTTATCGTAGACGAAGTACTTTAACAGTGATGCGTTTTCAAATAAACAGACAGACATTTCTAATAATGATTGAAATTTATTGTATTATTTTATTTTACTGCATGAATAAATTTGACGCCAATGACTACATTTTTTTTTGGTTCGTTTTTTATTCTTGTTTTATAAACTGTCTATACATACATTATTAATATATTTTTGTTTTCTTTTTTAAGTTCAGTGTTTTGGAACGCTAAATAACAATATTATGTTTAATAATAAAACGACATAAGCAAAAGAGGTTGTTGTAATTGAGACTTAATAGACTCGAGTCTGTTGTAATAATGGTTGCAAAAGATGCGTTTTTTTTTTAAATGGAATACTTGCGTGTTGTCTTTTAATGTAATTTTGTAATTATTGCTCAATTTTTGTGGTTATTTGCATTAATATATTGATCAGGTAATATTGTGAGAAATTGTCTATACATCAGTAAAAGGCTGACCAAAATCGATTCAGTACTTTCGGGGATCTAGCCTAGACAAACAACAGACGCTTTAATCTTCGTTAATGTCCTTTAATAAACAAAGTGCTAAGAAATGTTACAAGGTGTATGTTTGTAAATGAATTTACTGCATCTAGGAGAAATTAATGTCTTAAGATAACCGAACCGTCAGTGTAATTCTCTTATCCATCGGATCTACGTTAGGTTGGGTCTCTACTGCAAGCGTGCAACAGTTACCATATTCATAATTATATAAACTAACTGTATGTATGTATACATAAAACACGGTGTGTTGTAAAGATACGATAGAAGTGTATCTTTAGAATTTTAGAGAAACATTTTATTAAAAAAAAAATGCAAGTAAAAGCCAATGATATGCGGTGTTCCCAGGCGATTACTCGTCTAAGCATCGACTCCACTTAACTGTAGTGATCGGAATTTTCCACATACAAAATCATCATAAATCATATTTCATGGTGTAAGGGGTGTCAAATAACATCATAGGACTTGAGACAACCAAGCCAATCTCACCTGCATGTGGTACACCCTGCTGAATAACGAACGAGGCAATGGCGAAAGCGGGGTGGTATGGTTTTACAGCCCGACTGGGTCGCAACCACCATGTATATGGCGAAAAAGCCCCTAATAGTGATTCGCTTCTGCGGGTCGCGTTTCAGGTGTGAGCCTGTGCATATCCAGCTTTTTGCAGGCCGGTATGATAGTGGCGACCGGCGATGGATAGTGTGTCAATCGGTGATCGCTATTATCTTTGGATTGCACTGTGCTTACCATCAAGCATAGTGCAGTCATTTTGCCGTGCTACAATAAAAAAAAATTTTTTTTCATTTATTTGCGAAAAATAATAATAGCAGTAAATCATCATAAACGGGTGCGAAGTCACGGCCATTCTTATTATGTGTATAAAAATATTTTAAATATTTGGAAACATGATATTATAACTAAAAAGGTGGCTTAAACTATCATTGTTTGGAAATGTTACACCAAAGCTAACCCTAAATCATGTAATCACAGCGACATTATAGAATTTAGTTATCAAAATTTCATAGCATATTGTTGTTATTCGATCTTCCCTGCCTCAATTGCTTGCAGTGTTAAGCCACCTCTAGTTTAATTCGACATCCAGTGAATACCGGATTTAACCAGTTCTCGAGGTTTAACTCGAGTGTTTTATTAGTAATCACGTACTTCTGCTTATTACTGAATTTTTCGAGTGACGAAAACTACATTTGAAAATGTAGGGAATAAAGAAAAATGTTCAGAGGTGTGTTGAACATGAATCGATAATATTCTGAACTGCATTAATAATAGTCACTGAGTTATATTGAGTAAAATGTTAATTAAGAGTAAACATAAATTACAATGATAGTTACCATTCCTTTAGTAAAAAGTAGAAACAAAAAAAAGTAGGCAGTTATAAGTACTATCGAAAGAAGTTACAACTCAAAACAATGACATAAGTATGTAATCCTTTGAATTTTTAAATGAATGATTTATATTATATTGAATTGATTATTATATTTATATGATAATTTATATGTCTATGGTATGTGGTCTATAGTACAACATTAGATCTCTTATAGGTTGGTGATAATGGTAATATTATAAATGGGAATATAAGTTTGTTTTATCCTTTTACGGCTTAATTACTCAACCGGTCATAATGAAATATTGCATACACGTTGACAGGGGTACAGAAAATGATATAGGGTACCTTTCATCTAGAAAATATTATGTTCCCGAGGGATATGTATGAACTTAGCTGAATAAGCTTTAATTTATGAGTACTAAGGTGGATGCTACTTTGCACTTCCGCCTGGAAGTAGCATACACCTTAGTATTCAATGATGGATTTCCCCAAAGTAACGCCTTCTTTAATAGAACAAAAAAAAATTATGAGGTTTTTTTTTATTTTATCTCTGGCAACCATTCTTCTAATAGATTATTACCACCATTGTCAAGTAGATAATGATATTATAGGTTTCTTCCGATCATAACAATGTTCTAACAAGAACTCGATACTCTGTGGTATTATTTCCTATTCACTGCACTTATGCAAAATAACCAAATTATAGTACTATAGTACGTAAAACACCACTAATATAAACAAAATATAAAGTTAAATAACGCAAGATTATGGATAAGATATAAAATCCAATATATGACATTCCAAGTTACGTCAAAGAAAAAAAACAATATATGAGATGTTTCCTTTGCTTCAGACTTCAAGGATAAGTAACGCCAGTGGAGATGCATGTGAAAGAAGAGATCCTTGTCAGCACGGTGGTGTCTGCATCAGCACTGATGATGGGCCAGTCTGCGAGTGCCGCGACGGAGACTATGAGGGGGCTTTCTGCGAAAGAGGCATGTTTAACTTTGTTTTTAATTAAAACTTCCTTAGTTGCGTTGAGAATGACATCAGCGATATGCTTGAATATATGAAGAAAGCATTGTATTTCAGGGATATAATGTGTCGTATCATCAGTTATGAAGATAAGAAGCAGTTAGTAATAAAATTTTAAAAGTATATGCCAATGTTATCCGTGAATTATAAATCCGTACTTATTATAGACTAGCCTTAGCCCGCGACTTCGTTCCCGTGGAATAAAGATATTCTTTATTTCTAACACGCAGCGGAAGCTCTCAAGAGGAAAAAATATGTGATTTTGAAACTTCCTCATTGGTGCCTAGCTTCTATTAGTCTTAGCGTGATGATTATAGCCTATAACCATTCTCGGTAAATGAGGTATATAACATTGAAAGATTTTTTCAAATCGGACCAGTAGTTCCTGAGATTACCCTCTACAACGTCACAAATTCACTAACTTTACCTCTTTATAATATTAGTATATATGAAATCTGATAGGTGCTGGTCTCGTGCTACCAGTCTGTTAATATTTCCCTGTACTCTTAGGATGCGCTTATGAGCTGCATCATAATCATTTGTTAAACTAGAATACAAATTAGTTGCGTGTCACAGAGTCGTTTCTCCAGGTCTGGACGTTGCAACTAAAAGCTGAAACGAAACCTAATTGAGCGATACTTCTTTCAAATGTGAGGATTCTTTTATGTTTGCAACGGAGGTAGCTAATTAGGGAGTTGAGATTGAATACGCTTGGTTTTAAATTTATACTATAACTAACTGTGCCCGCGACTTCGTTCGCGTGGAATCTAATGTACATAACAAGTGACTACTAAAGTCATTTGAATGTATTAAGTCTATATATCTACTTTTCTCTCGTACTTAAGTTACGCCGTAATTAAAAATACAGTAATCTTTGATAGACCTAAACGATTTTAATGAAAAAAAGACAGTTTTAACAGTGATGCCTGGCTCACACAAACAACAAATAGATATTTCTAAAATTGATTGGAATGTATTTTCCTACTTATTCCTAGACATCAGCAACCATTTTTTTATAAAAATGTAAAAAGTATAGTGAAGTATAGGCTAACTAGCTTTTGTTCGCGGCTTCTCGCGCTAATGTAAATTTGCACTATCTTTCGCTATTAGTAGATTTTCGAGATGACTGCTACTCTGTGTACTTTTCTGTACCCCTGAAAAAAAAAATGACGTTCTGCTGAGTACTTAAAAAATGAAACGTAACAAACAAACTGACGTTGGTATCGCTACTAATATTATAAAAGTGAATATAAGTTTGTTTATTTCTTGTCTTTGTTATGCTTTAACATTCTAAGTATTCAACTAATCGACATCAAATTTGATATACGTTGTCTGGGATATACAGAAGGACATAGGGTACATTTCATGAAGAAAAAAGTGCAGCACCTGAAGGATAAGTTAATCCTACATAAAGGCGAGCGAAACCACTAACAAAAATTAGTAAATAACATTAATTAGGATGCTACCTAGTAGCAGGTAAGAAATGGATGCCACATATAATTTTATCTATAAAAAAACACTTAGGTGTGCCAATATTCCACCATAAAATAAACGGTGTCATGATGACCAACATTTATTTTTATTCTATAACTATTATATTATAAAGTGGTAAGTTTGTGAGTTTGTGACGTTGTAGGGGGTAATCTCAGGAACTACTGGTCCGATTTGAAAAAATCTTTCAGTGTCATAGGCTATGACGCTAAGACTATTAGGAGCTGAGCACAGATGATAATGTTTCAAAATCAGGATGTTTTTTCTTTTGAGAACAGCTGTGTATTAGTTAGTTAATAGTTAGTGTATCTATTCCACGCGAACGAAGTCGCAGGCAGAGGCTAGTATTCTATAACTTGGTTAGTATCCTGTAGTGCATTTATAATACTGCATCGTATATTATTTGATTGTAACTGTGGTTTATTTAGCACAAACCCAGATGGTTCTCATATGGCACATATCTTTTGAACCTACTTATGTTGCCTATGTGTTTGTTTTTGTATTGTATAAGGTACGATACCGTAATGTTTACTGTATAAGTCGTGGTAGTCGAATGCTTTGACCAGTGGAATATTACTATGGTGTCCGCAGGTTCGAACCCCGGTATGTACTAACGGATTGGAAAACATAGTGAGGAAATCTGAATCTAAGGAATGTTATTGTAGTATTTTATGTGGGAAAACATAGAACTGGATTTCTCGGAGTTTAAAATCGCCATTACTTCGTAGGCTGGCGTAGTGATTATGGCCATACCTTACTTCGGAACGAAGCCTATGACCCTGCAGTGGGTCTCTTATAAGCTGATGATGTTGATAACTATAATGTTTCGTCAAAACCTATTCAGCAATCTTTGCGAGAAATAGTAATAATGATAAATCTATTCTTATAAACCATCTGCTTAGGATTTAGGATTTTCGCATCAACTATCTTGCACGCTAGATAAGTAATAAAAGAGGCTATGTAAAGACTACAGGCTTTATTAAAAGTAAGTAAACTTTGATAGGAGCTTTGATTTACTTTAAAGGAGCTATAACTAACTTAAATGATATCTTGGTCATGTCTGAGCTTCACGATCGTTCTCAGAGAACTAACTTTGATTCTAATTTATGAGCTGACCAGAATAATCTTCTTGGGCGGATTTCTCAACTTTCTAAACTGACTCGATAAATTTATTTTATTAAATGTTTCATACACTGATAATAATTGAAGAAATATCCGATTCGTATCTATACTATACTAATGTAAAGCTAACGAGTTCGTTTGTTTGAGTGCGCTGATCTCAGGAACTACTGTCCCGATTAGAAAAATTCTTTCAATGTCACGTAGCTCATTTATAACAATTTGCTCACTGTAAAGCTGTGCTACATTCAAAACAATTTTTTGGTAACAAACCAAAATGGACAAAAGGTGCGGACTAAGAGTCTGTAGAGGAAAAAATACATACTACCCAAGTTATAGGTATAGCTAAATAATTAAACAAGTGTAATCGAGGTTTATTAAAACGTTTGCGTTTATCCAAAATTATTTTGATAATAGTAGAACTTTCATTGGGTATCTCAAAAAGGTAAACGAGTCAAGTTGACAGTTCCCATTTTTGTTACAAAAATGCTAATGTCTCATTTCAAACCAACCAATTAAAACAGGCTTTAATCTTACGCATGAACGATTTTGTTTTCAAATCAAATATATATTCCATTTGCCTGGTATTCTATAGCATACGCTTATGGTAATGAATATCTCAGTAAAGAACTGTAAAGTTTAATGCTTAGAGGTCATATTAAAGGGACCTTGCAAACAGTTTGCGGTCGCCGTAATGAGGGTTAAAGGGCCGGGAGTGCCTGAGAACTCGCGGCTGACGATAACTTTATCTTGTTTGTTATTACTTGCGTGGCTTGTGTGCGGTTCTGCTTTATGAATTTACTTTTAATTGCCTTTATTATTGCTTACTTGGATTTGTTATAAGTAAGTGGAAGAGGCTTGAATGTTACAAACAGCTAGTCATGGAGCAGTTCATGTATCACTGATATTTTTCACGTGAAAAATAGCTTATGTGATGTTTGTGAATTTATGTTAGTGCTTTATTGCATCAAGAATAAAGAAGGTTCATCGTCTTTAATATACTCGTTGGTCGTTTCTGCATGCGTATGCAACGGTAAAGGGTAAAGGAGCCAAAAACCACAGTCAGGAGTCTGTAATCCATTCTTTTTTTTTATATGGAAAGTTGTTTTCTATCAATTGTGGAATAACGGCGATGAAAAAATGAATTTGACAGCTACACAATTATATTAAAATAGCTTTAGTTTCCATATTTACAAAATGCTGATATCTAAATAAATAAAAATATATTGATGATAGTTGTGCCCGCGACTCCGTTCGGGTGGAACTTAATGTAAAAACAGTGACTAATAAAATCATCTGAATGTATTAAGTCCATTTACTTATCTACTATTTTTTTTTATTGTAGCACGACAAAGTGACTGCACTATGCCTGATGGTAAGCATAATACAATCCAAAAACATTGGCAACCACCGAGAGGCAGATTATCCATCGCCAGTAGCCGCTGTCATGCCGGCCGTAATGACGAAAGTCACCCGGTACTGGATATGCACAGGCTGATCCTGAAACACGACGCGCAGAACCGAGTCACTATGACGGGCTTTTCGCCATATACATGGTGGTTGCGACCCAGTCAGGCTGTAAAACCCTACCACCCCGCTGTCGCCATTGCCTCGTTCGTTATTCAGCAGGGTGCACCACGTGCAGGTGAGGTTGGCTTGGATGTCTCAAGTCTTAAGATGTTACTCGACACCCCTTACACCCCAAAAAATATTATTATTATATTATTATTATGCTATTTTTATTTCCAAAAAATAGCATCAAGCACATTATTGTCAATACCAAAAATGTCTTTCAATAATAATTCCATTTTAATAACGTTTCTAAGTTAGTGGAAAAAAACATCCTAAAATTATTTAAAAATCAATATTTTTATCTGTGAAGTTACGATATGCACAAATAAACGCAACTCTTACCGGCAGTCAGGTAGCCCGTTGTTAGGATGAATATAATGTATAAAACTGACTTGATTGATTCTTTCCGGTATGGCCTCTGCTTATATAGGTAATTTCGCCAATATCAAGTGTGACAAATACACGTTATGTATTTAATGCCAAATATTCAGTATAACAACATAGTATAATCTACAATAGAAACATATCAACATAGATAAATTATCAAGAAGTGATAGGCACTATGTTGTGAATGGTACAGAGATTATTTATAAAATTATATTAGAAATATATTTAAAATACGTTTTCGAAAGAGTTTATAACTCTTAGACTATAGTTTCAAGCAAGTGACATTTGACGGTTCGGCGCGATGTTTGACGCTTCGATACGGTGTTCATATATTTTTCTTTAATATAGTGGAGTATAAAAAGGTTTTAATACAAGTTGAAGATGGTTATGATAAAGTAAGCGGTAGACATGTTTATTTAGTTTTATGTAAGTTAGTTTTTATCTTAATTGAACCTGGTAGATGATTTTTTTTTTCTCGAAATGACTACGTTATTGACAGAGCAAGGTCTTAACAGCTTTATCGGACTACAAACAACGGAGTGTTAGATGATGCTACGAACGGGTACTAGGCTTATTTAAAATAAAAATTACATGTAATCTGGGTATGTGTTTCAGTGAATCCGTGGATAGTTTGGATTTTTGGAAACGGTAGTTGTGGCTGCAATTGGATACAAGTTTTATTCATTTTTTTTCGCGTTTAAAAATACAATTGAAACCAGTGATAACCAATTTGGTGCAGACGAAGTTGCACGGGTCAGCTAGTATATTTAATAAAATGGCGCTAGTGTTAATGTGTCTCTTTAATATTGTGGCGCTAGTATTAATGCGTATCTCTAATATTGTGGCGCTAGTGTTAATGCGTATCTCTAATATTGTGGCGCTAGTATCTCGTGTCTTGAATAAGACGAGCGGCACTGGAGGTACCCTAGATAACACTTGCCAAAAAACACCGCTCAATGCGCTTAAATGTTTTCACTTAAAAATAACGTACTATGTGAAAATTTTAGAGCAAGACCCGGGCACTTTCGCTGTATTTATATCAGAGAAAAATGGAGAAATATGCCGATTCTGACGTCTCGCTTCGACGCTGAAACTATTCAAGATTGTGGTTGACATCGTATCAGCCTGAATATGAAATGTGAGCGAATATTATGCGGAAAGTTTTATTAAATCTGACGCGGCATGTCACTCACGATGCGTGACTTACTGTCGAGGTACAGGAACATTGTAATTTCGAGCGACGTCACCTGTTTATTAAGATTTTTTTTCATCGTTTGCTATTTTAACGTAGACCTGCTCTATCTTTTGGGAACAATACACGCATGGACGCGTATTATCTGGTTCTGTAGTCCTTGGTAATTTTTATGCAAAATTCCTTAATCATCGGTTTAGTGATACACAAGCAATACGAACTTGTAGAACAAATTGGTTTTAAGTTTATTGATACTCGAAGCGGTGCACATAATAATGTTTTAATTAATTTTCAACATTATAAAATGACAGAATTTTAAAAGGAATCGCGTGGATAAAAGTACGCCATCACTAGTTGTTTTATTTATAAAATCAGTATGTTAAAACGTTGATGGGACTTTACAGCGTCAACGATTTATATACGTGTATTGACTAAAAGTACTGTATTAGCTAAATGTTATGGTGAGTAAAAATAAACGTTGTGATGTCATACACGCTCTTACTGGATTAATTATTGGATAATGGGAATGAAAATGGGAAATCAATAGCAGACAACATATCTAACTATACATTCAAATTTTAAACTGCGTACGGAATACACAATAAATACAATCATTGATAGACGCATGTTAAAGACTGAGTACACTATTTGTTTAAATCATTGAATCATTTTGAGTTGAGCCATGGGTGCCATTATATTGTCCTTGGTTGTTTTGCCGAGCGCCTTCTTCCACTTTAATTGTAATTTGCGGCAGAACGCCGGATGTAATGCGACATGGGATAGGTGGAAGAAAAAATTTGAGGCGATGGAAAATAGTATCACTTTACAAAAGCATCTACATACCAGCAGTATATACGAGTTCAAAATGAAAAGCACGGAGGGGCAATATAACCCTGTAGTCTTTGTTTACACACGTTTTGCTTCCGGTCTAATTTATGCATATATAGTACATGATACATAGATGCAAGGATGTATCACTTATGCCATGGGGTACCTTACTGGATGCTATAGTGTATGAAAAAAGAATGTTGGGATGCCATTGCTACGTTTTAAAAATTGCACCGAGCGAGGTATGTCGTTTCGCATTGAGTCTAGAAGCTCTAGCAAAGTCCGCCTTCATTGGCAGAATTGGTGAGAGACTGGTTCGTCTTCCCTCTGGAACTCGGGCATTCTGGTCTCTCGCCAAAGCCGCCCTAGGGAACTTCAGTCTGCCATCGTTCCCACCATTGCGGAAGGAAGACAACTCGTTGGCCTACGGCGCAAAGGACAAAGCCGAACTTCTTGGCTGCTTTTTTGCGTCGAACTCGACTCTAGATGACAGGGGGAAGTTTCCACCGAACTTAGCGCGTTGCAAAAGCTGCATGCCCGATGTGCAGTTTTTGCAAAAACATATACGTAAAAAGCTGTTCTCTTTAGACATCAGAAAGTCGAGTGGACCTAACGGGATTCCCATAATTGTGTTAAGGATATGTGCTCCGGAACTGGCTCCAGTTCTTGCGCGTTTTTTTCGGCACTCCTATTGTACAGGCGTTGTGCCAGTATCTTGGAAGTCTGCATCTGTGCACCCGATCCCAAAAAAAGGTGACCGCTCAGAGCCGTCGAACTATCGGCCAATTGCCATCACTTCCTTGCTTTCCAAAATAATGGAGTCCATTATAAACTGCCAGCTCTTGAAGTACCTAGAGGAGAACCAGTTTATTAGCGACTGTCAATATGGCTTTCGCCAACGTCGCTCAGCTGGTGATATTTTAGCCTTCTTGACACATCGATGGGCGGAGGCAGTAGAAAGCAAGGGTGAGGCCATTGCCATAGGCTTAGAAGTAGCGAAGGCTTTTGATCGGGGTTGAACTGGGTATCTAGCTTTCTCACTGGTCGAAGCATAAAAGTCACAGTCGACGGTGCGAGCTCTGAATTGAAACCTGTGAATGCTGGTGTCCCACAAGGCTGTATATTATCCCCTACTCCCTTTCTTCTGTATATCAATGATATGTTGCAGGTTAGCAACATTCATTGCTATGCAGACGATAGCGCACTGGGGATGCTCTATACACTGGCCGGGCTAATATTTCCCTGGAACGCGTCGTTGAGTGCTGGAATCAACTTTTGTCTGAAATGGAGACGTCACTCGAACACGTTTCGCATTGGGGTAGACAAATCTTGGTCGATTTTAACCCTTTTAAGACACAAGTTTACGCATTTACCGCGAAAAAGATCAAATTTGACGTAATGCCCAGCTTTCAGGGAGACCCCTTAGTCGCCAAGCTCAGTATTGGTATCCTCGGCGTTGACATATCGAGTGACGTTCAATTTGGCGGTCATTTGGAGAGCAAAGCATTGTTGGCCTCCAAAAAACTAGGTGTCCTTAATAGGGCAAGACAGTATTTCTCACCAGAACACCGTTTACTACTCTATAAAGCGCAAGTCCGCCCACACATGGAATACTGTTCTCACCTTTGGGCTGGAGCGCCTCAATATCAACTGCTTCCGTTTGACCGCATCCAGCGTAGAGCAGCTCGAATCGTTGGCGACGAGGTATTATCCGATCGGCTCGACTCATTAGCACTGTCTCGGGACATCGCATCTCTTTGCGTTCTTTATCGCATTTACCACGGAGAGTGTTCAGAGTAGTTGTTTGGACTTTTACAAGCCGCTACATTCCACCATCGTACTACCCGCCTGAAACTTAAATTTCATCCACACCACCTCGATGAGTGGAGGTCTTCCACGGTGAGGTTTTCAAGGTCGTTTCTGCCTCATACTGCGACCCCGTGGAATCGACTCCCAGCGGCGGTGTTTCCAAGCAACTATGAATTTCAAACTTTCAAGAAGCGAGCGTACACTTTTCTTAAAGGCCGGCAACGCACTTGTGACTCCTCCGGTGTTGCGTGTGTATGGACGTGTAAGTGTCTATGGACGGCGGTGATCACTTACCATCGGGTGACCCGTCTGTTCGTTTGCCCCCTATAATATAAAAAAAAGCTGGCAAGAATTCGCACAGTACAGAAATAGGTGGAAGCGGTGCGTTCATGAAGATGTAGTGATCCAAGTTAAATCAATTCAACCAACTTCGACAAAAACGTACAAAACGTCACCTGTTTTTACGTAATGACCAATCGGCTCCTGACTTGAGATTCACTTGTCGATTCTGTTGGCGAAAATGACGCTCTCTAATCGGATTATATAGTCGCGAAAATATATGTCTTCACAACACAGTTTAAATCGTTTTCTGTAGACGTAAATACTATTATATGTTACACTATAATCAATTCATAAGCTAACGTCCAAAAAGAGTGCAGAAGTATTTTTGACTCGGGGACAGTTATTATAAAATTTAGCATGAAATTAAAATCACTAAGCAAATTTATATTCTCAATAATAAAGCGTTTGAAATTCTAATTCAAACTAAGTTCTAGGCACCGAATAGATCTTTATAAAACGCTTGAAAGGACCAACGGTAATGAAAGGTTCAGTTTTAATGCCAAACGAACGATCTCCCGGGAGATAACGGATGGACCGCAATCCGGCTAAAGTGCCTCCTTCTCGGGGATAAATCTATTTTTAAGAGGTCGGATTTACATCTACCTAGTTTTTTAAATGATATTCAGTGTTTGCGCTGAAAATTAATCTCGTAACTTAATTAAGAAAGTCTCTTAGTTTTTGACGGGACTTTAGATTTTAGTTATAAAGTGCCTTTTATTTTTGAAGGAGGAAATTTCGCGTTATGACATGCTATGTAAGCATGACCGACCGTATTGCGCTTGCGCGGCTTGCGTTCTAACTAGCGACACTTAGTATAGAGGCATGTGTACATGTAATATTGATATTTTGCAGCTCATGATACGTTTCATCAATTAATAAACCGATTAGGCCTCCCACGGCAGCGGCTCAAGCCTAGGTTTGATCCCTCGGTAGGGAGCCCTTGAGTGCTTGCTTGCGCGATACGGTGACACACAAATATACATCACCGCTACAACACTACACGATCACCCCCAAACACGTGCACGCCTACACGCTTACACATGAAAGTGGAAGGGTTTACTCTTTTTTCCCTTATCGAACTGAAAAACTCTCAATTTTCCGATAATAAATATATGGAGGAGTTGTTGAGACACGCCTCAACTCAGCATACATCTGCTTGGTACTCATATACGTTTCAACAACTCATACATATATGAATAGTTAGCTAGGTTAGCTAAAATAGGTCGCGATTTTGCATGCAACAGGCAACAGCCAAGCCGAAGTGTGCCGTGCACCCTTGAGCTGGTTGCCAAAATAAAGTTGGCTGAGTGCCTTAAGCGCTCGCCTTAGTAGTCCGGTGAAGCTGTTAAGACCTTGCTGGGTCAATAGCGTAGTCATTTCGAAAAAAAAATCAATTAATAAACTTTATAAAAATGTATATAATTATTTTTCGGTATGCCAATAGGTATGAATACCACACTAATGTTAATATTGTCAAAAAATAAATTCTGAAATTTAAATATTGGCATTCACATTATAATTCATTTGAAAATTCAAAAGAGAACACATTTCTTTCATTGTTTTGTTTAGTAGTCGATATGATTATCTCGAATTTTTTTATACATATTTTTTTGTTATTTTACATTGTTTTATGTAACTAGTTGATACCCGCAACTTCGTCCATGTTGTTTAATATCTCAAGATTCTTACGGAATATATACGCCTTTTCGGTATTCGATGGTAGGTACAAAAATAAACTAGCAACTATCAATTCGGACATTGGTAAAGGTCACTCAAGTCCCGAGGCAAGTTTCCGGGGTCCGTCATCGTCCTCATTTCCTGTGACAGTCGTCCGCCATTATACGAACCGACGCGCGTCCTCCGCCATTAAGCGTTTCGACGCGCGTCGGAAACGGCCGAGTTCGGCCGAACCGAGCCGATCGGAAATTTGAATGGGGAACTGTGCAGCCGATGCGGGGTCGCGGTAAATTGGCCAAGTTCGCGATCCGCAGAACGGATTCAGCGGAGCGGCGATAATGGAATGTCGGGAACTCGGTTGACTGAACTGATGTCCTCGATTGTGTTGCAAGAGAGCTATTTATATATCGTCAAGTGATACTCAATCTGATCGTATATTTATGTTTATACTTACTATGCACCGCTGCTTTGCACGGCTGTTAATACGCAAAGAAAACAAAACCAAATCTTTTCTTTTTTTTTTCTTTCGGTAAGGCCTTTTCTTAAACTTAAACGGAATGCTAAATATTTAGTGTAACATTGTCTAATAATCTAAAACAGCAAAGTATTTGAATTTTTTTTATCTTATCTTTCTCTATTCATGCAGTTAAATGACATGAACGTCGATATTTTTTGTCTCACACATTTTTGTATAGAGATGTTATAACTTTAAAAAAATCATTCATACCTTTCCCACACAATTACAAATATGAAAAAAAAAAATCCAAACATCCAAATACAAATCGTGATGTGCTTGCTTACATTCGGCAATTTATTTTTATTTACGCGTAGACTATAGGAATAATAATTATAATAGAAAAAAATTAGAACTCTTTTAACTTGACTATTTATAAATTTAAAATTGTTAAAACATGGGACCTCATCTTAAGGAGGTGGTTACACAAATGAGACTGACTGTGATACGGGATGATAGAGGCTTCTAAAAGAATAATAAAATCTGTGCGACGTAATTTATGGATGGTCTGTATCAAACGTACGACCGGCAGCCTGTTCAAGCAGTTTATAAACATCGATATAATTTCTAGAGGGATAACACGCCAACTAAGAGACATTCGCCGCCGTCTAACTCGCTAAATAGTTGATAAAGTTTTAACTAAGATTTCGAACTGTGTCTGGTACGTTGAGATAATTCTATGATTAGGTAATATGAAGTTTTGCTCTCACTTGTACTTATCTTGTAGAATAATTTACATGTGAGCGTGTTCCCAAGTTTTTTCTTCTTGAAAATCTTAACTCGATTTTAATGTATTCTATACTTATGGAGTTACTTGGATGATTTTTAGTTAAAGTTGAATCCAATAGTTACTAATGTCGTTGAGTTATAAAGCTTTTAAATTTTCAAGTGAAATATTATGTTTTTAGATATTCGTTAAAATTGTTGGGCTTATTTTTTTTTTATATAACATCCAACCTCAAATTGTAACTAAAGAGGCGCGTAGTAATATTGTATTTTTTTAATTATTCTTACTATTTTCAAATAATGTACTATTCATATAAAATAATAGAAGTCACGTAAAAACTTCTAGATAGATACTTAGTTCTCATCCAAAAAAATATCTTGATATTTTTATTTCTTATACAGCTACTTATCTCTATGTTATCGAGTTATAGATTTCTTTTTAAATCATATAATTCCAAATTTTCAGCTCCATAGCACCCGTTCATTTTTGTAATTTATCTATTTATAGCTTCGACTTATTAAATTCTGTAGCGAGTACAGCTATCGTATCCACTTGTAAAACTAAACGATATAAAATGGCTTCGAATCCTACGATAAGCCAGAGATTGCTTTAAATTAAAATAATTTGATGAAGCTGTAGTACTCGGGGTTTTTAAAGTGCACAATTAGGTGCTTAGTACACCCAGTTAAAATGTTGTCAGCAAGCGTTCACAGAAAACCTGTATGTTATGACAACGGGATTTGAATCGAGTAATCCTATTTCCTTGTATTTCCTTGATCATGGTTATGCAATTATAATAATAACTTTATTTGAACAAGATACACTACGATACGAGATGTTTATCTTATAATATACAATATGCTCCATATCTATGTGTCCTAGCGCCTGAATTAGAACAAGCGTTTGTATCAGACGCTAATCTCTTCTTGTGATGTATTACAACATGTCGTCGATATGGTGTACATACATTTTAATTTAATTACATGGTAATATATGGATATAACATAAGGTATACTCAGGTATATCTTCTCTTCGGATTACATTGTGTCCAAAAAGTCAAAAGAAAGACCTAGTGTAAACGCGAGAGCAATTGAATTTTCCACTGAGATTCATAACCTATTTTTCATTACACTCGTCGGGTAAATAATGAAGATTGCCAGATTCCTTCAACGGTCTAGCCTAGCCTTTGCCCGCGGTATCGCTCGCGCCAATGGTGACTTAACCTATCCTTTTATACCTATCCTAAGGTTACACCTAACCTTGGGAACAAAACTTTTTGGGTGAAAGACATCCGATGCCTTTTTATGTACTCCCGGCAACATATAAGTTCATGATGATCAGTTGGGTAGTTGAGGTGTGCAAGCGTAACAAGAAAAAAAAGAAACTTTTTTTTATGCCAAAAAGGCAGCAAACTAGCAGACGGCCCACCTGATGATAAATGGTTACCGTCCGTCACCTATGGACAACTGCAGCACCAAGAGCATCACTGTTTTGCTGCCTAACTTTCATTTTTATAATGTTAGTAATTATCACATTACTAAATTAAAATCCTAACTCAAGATAGCTTGCACTCGTATCTGTTTTAAAATTGATGTCTTCTCCGGACCATTCTTGCTTCCAAATGATATACGTAATGAATAATTCTTCTTACTGATGTATTTCTTAGAGACAAGTTTTAAATTAGTCAGTTTAATTATTAAAACTAAGAATATTAATAGTTTATTCCCATGACTTCGTGTGTCGCTTATTGTGATGTATGTAATGTCGGTATTTGTATATAACAATAAATGTATACACCGTCGTACGCAATAAATCAGTTCCGCATATATTGTGTCTCAGTTAACACCCGAATTTACATTGGCGACGAATTGTGGTTATTTAACGATGCCCTTCGGAAAATTACACGAGTTTGAACTTGGAGGAAGTGCACAATGGTCAGCATATATAAGATTAGTGAAACAGTTTGTTTTACTGAACGATATAAAAAGTGAATTACATGTGGCGACGTTACTGACGTACGTCGGCGCACCGACATATCAATTGATGTGTGATCTATGTGCACCGTTTTACCCCGAAGATAAAACATTCGAAGAGCTAGTAGATTTGGTAGCAGGCCACTTGGAACCCAAGCGATCGGAGATTGCAGAGAGGCACACCTTTCGTCAACGGCGGCAAATAGAGGGTGAATCGATAAGCATATTTTTGCAAAATCTTAAACATCTCGCCGTACACTGTAATTTTGGAACGACTCTCGAAGTTAATATTCGAGATCAATTTGTATCTGGATTGCGGTGTGAGAATATGCGATCACGTTTGTTCGCGGAACCGTCGTTGGACTACAAGAGGGCAGTGGAGCTGGCACTCGCGCTGGAGGCGGCTGAGCGGCACGCGGTGGAAGCCACGGCCGGTGCCGCGCTGTTGGTGAGCGCCGGGCGGACGGAACTCGGGCAGGACGAGCATGCGGCTGGGCTACATCGGGTGGCGCCGAGCACACCCGCTGATAAGCGCCGGTGCGGCCGCACCTGCTGGCGCTGCGGTAAAGGTGCGCACGCGCCTAACAAGTGCAAGTTCATTAAGTATAATTGTGACAATTGTGGTGTGCAAGGACACCTATCAGTGATGTGTTCGAAAGGTAAAAGAGATACCGGAAGGCAAAGGTACCAAAATTTTATTAATAAATCCGATTCCGATAGTGACTCAAGTGATATGTTAGGGCAAGTGTTATCTATTAAAAACAAAATAAATGATGCTCCATATAGTGTTCTGTTATTATTAGATAATAAAGAATTTAATTTCGAAGTAGACACGGGTAGCAAAATATCGGCCGTCAGTAAGTCATTTTACGATAAACATTTTTCGTATTTACCTATAATTCATAAAAGCAACAAATTTCATTCATATATTGGTCAAGCGATTATCTCTGTAGGCTATATTAACGTACATGTTCAGTACGGCAACGCCGCACCGGTTGTACTGCCGTTGTTTATTATCGAGAACGGCGGTCCGCCGCTTCTCGGAAGACGCTGGCTTCGAAAATTACAATTAAAATCAATAAATTTATATCACTTGTCTAATGATGATGATAACAGTGTTATTTCACAATTGAAAGCTGAATTTTCTGACGTATTTCAGTCAGGTTTAGGTACGTGTAAAAATACTAAAATAAAGCTATATTTAAAAGATGACACGCCGATATTTTGTAAGGCCCGTCCGCTGCCCCTCGCGCTCCGTACGCCTGTCGAACGTGAACTCGAAAGATTACAGCGGGAACAAGTGATCTACAAAGTTGAGCACTCGGACTACGGAACACCTATTGTTCCAGTGATTAAGCGAGATGGTACAATTAGAATATGCGGGGACTATAAAGTCACCATAAATAAAGTGTTAAAAGATTTTAATTATCCCTTGCCGCGTATAGAACAATTATTTGCAGCACTAAGCGCGGGCGAGCAATATAGTAAAATAGATCTTAGGAACGCTTATTTACAATGTATGTTAGATGAAAATTCACAACGTTTAACCGCGATTACAACTCATATCGGTACGTTCGTGTATCGCAGGGCACCTTTTGGATTAAAGTGCTTACCCGAAATGTTTCAAAAGTTAATTGAGGATGTCTTAAGTGGTTTAATTGGTAATGGTGTTGTATGTTTCTTGGACGATATTTGTATCACGGGTCGATCGCGATTGGAACACATGCATAATTTAAGAGCAGTTTTGTCACGACTTCAAGCAGCTGGTTTAAGAGTAAAATTTGAAAAATGTGAATTTTTCAAGAATGAGGTATTTTATCTTGGATATAAAATCAATAAAGAGGGATTGCACTCTGACAAACATAAAGTAGAGGCAATAAGTAACGCTCCAGCACCACAAAATATATCACAATTACGAGCCGTATTAGGCTTAATTAATTACTATGCGCGATTTGTTCCTAATATGAGCACAACGTTGCAACCACTTTACGCGCTGCTCAAAAAGAGTTCTAAATGGCAATGGACTAAAGAATGTGACGCGGCGTTCCAGGCTATTAAAGATACACTGATGCGTGAACCAGTGTTAGCACATTATGATGCTTCTCTACCTCTCATATTAGCGGTAGATAGTAGTTCATACGGGTTAGGAGCTGTCTTATCTCACGCATATCCGGATGGATCAGAACGCGTAGTTTGTTGCGCTTCACGTACACTCACCGATGCTGAGCGTCGCTATAGCCAAGTAGATAAAGAAGCACTCGCTATAGTATATGGAGTGACGCGCCATCACCAGTACCTGTATGGACGTCACTTTACTCTTAAGACTGATCACCAGGCTCTAACTTATATTTTCGGCGAGAAAAAGGGAATTCCGTTAACCGCGGCTAGTCGATTGCAAAGGTATGCTGTTAGATTATCTGCTTACAATTTTGATATTAAATTTGTATCTACAGACCGCAACAGTAATGCGGATGCTTTATCTCGACTCCCTACAAATAATAAAAATGAATCGAAAGTGAAGAACGATGCCGCATATTTACATTTTGTGGAAGATACGTTTCCTCTAAGTCACAAGGACGTTGCTAACGAAACAAAAAAAGATTTTCTTTTATGTAAAATATTTGGTTATATTATGAGTGGTTGGCCAGATAATGTAGAAGTTGAAAATGAAAAACCATTTCTTCATAGAAAAGACAGTTTGCACATCGACCATGACTGTATTGTATGGGGTTATAGGATAGTCATACCGGCTTCATTACGAGCTCACTTCCTAGATGAGTTACACGCGGGTCATCAAGGCATAGTACGTATGAAGCAAATTGCACGTAACTACATGTGGTGGCCTAACATAGATAAAGACATTGAAGTACGTGCTCGAGCATGTAGATCTTGTGCTACAGTACAAGACGCACCGGCTCGTGTCGCTCCGGTCCCGTATACTTGGCCAACTGAACCTTGGAGTAGACTCCATATAGATTTTTTACAACACAAGGGTACATACTACTTTCTCCTTGTTGACTCCCATTCAAAGTGGATTGAGGTGTTTATTATGAAAACTGGAACTACAGCATGTTTAGTTATTGCTAAACTCAGAGAATGTTTTGCTAGATTTGGTCTACCTAAACAAATTGTCAGTGATGGCGGGCCACCATTCACTTCGGATGAATTTGAATTATTTCTCAGGAGAAATGGTATTAAACATATTGTCACAGCTCCTTACCACCCAGCTAGCAATGGGGCTGCCGAGAACGCCGTAAAGACAATAAAAAAAACCATTAAAAAGGCAACATTGGAGGGTGAAAATATTGAAAAGGCGTTATGTAAATTTCTTATACAATATCGTAATACTCCACATGCTACCACTCAAAAAGCACCATCAATGGCTATGTTTGGTCGGACGTTACGTAATCGTCTGGATATGCTTCGAGGCTGTACTGCGGACCGTGTTAAAGAAGCCCAGGAGTCACAAATTAAAAACGCGGGGGGTTCTTTTAGAACGGTTGATGTAGGCGATAAAGTATTTATTCGAGATTTTTCGAGAGGCTCTTGTGAAAAGTGGAAACCGGGAACAGTTTTAAAACGAACAGGTGCTGTAACCTATAAGGTCAAGGATACTAATGACATAATATCCACGAAACACATGGATCAAGTCGTATCTCAGCATAAAAAACACAGCTTGTCTGCGGCTATTAGTGGCGATACTAAAAACGATAATAGCAAAATGCTCGAACAAGCACCTTCAGATAATTTAATACCTCCCGAGAATGAAACAATAAAACCTAATACAGATGACCCATCAACATTGCCATTTTCACCACCTGTAGACTCCCCTAAGTATAACTTACGCCCCCGCAAAAAGAAGGATTAAATAATATATGTTTATTTAAAATCGATTGCTGTATTTCAGGATATCTTTTTTATCTGTATCTTATTTAACTAACAATGTAGTTTTTTTTTGTTTTCTATATAGATTATAAGGTGATTACCATAAGCTAAGCCTGATATATACGTGTATTATGTATAATTGTATATTACGTCTGTAAAAACTCAGCACAATACATACACTTTGTTCTTTTAGTCTCTGAGGGAAATGTACTAGATATAATATTTAATTAATTATAGCAATAATTTAAGTAAGTTCAACATAATTTAAGGGGAGAAATTGTGATGTATGTAATGTCGGTATTTGTATATAACAATAAATGTATACACCATCGTACGCAATAAATCAGTTCCGCATATATTGTGTCTCAGTTAACACCCGAATTTACACTTATTATTTCAATTGTTTTGTTATATCTCAAGGGGATTAGGCAGCCTTTTCAACGAAAGTTAGCAGGCGGCTTGATTTTTTCCGACTTTCAACATTTATCATTATATTTCAACCAACTTACCAAAAAGTCTTGATAAATTATATAGCTAAACCTTCCTCGTGAACCATTCTATCTACTAATGAAAACAGCATGAAAATCCACTCTGTATTTTTTGAGTTTATCACGAACAGACAGACAGATGCGGCGGAGGACTTTGGTTTATAATAATAATTGATTGAATGTTGAAAGATTTATTATACATTGGTAGTAGTTTGGTTCGCATAGATAGCAACGCTGCTATTTCTTTATTTGTTTTTTTTTTTATATCAAATCAAATCAAAAATACTTTATTCAGTTTAGGCCCTAATAAGGCCTTTATGAACGTCAAAAACTACCACCGGTTCGGAAACAACCCAGTCATCGAGAAGAACCGGCAAGAAACTCGATCTGGTTTATCTTTTTAATATGTATAATATTTAGACTATATTACATACATGACAGAAACTTTTAATGGAAAAAAATTTTAATGGATGCACAGAGATGAGTCAATTCCAGACATCACTATCGTTCACATACTGATCCACTCTATAATAGCCTTTTGAGAACAAAACCCGTAAGTAGGCATAGGTAGGCAACGAATAGCGGGCCACCTGATATTAAGTGATCACCGCCGTCCATAGACACTAGCAACACCAGAGGAGTCGCAATTGCGTTACCATCCTGTGTTTGGGTGTGAAAACGAGAAGAGAGAAAGGAGAGAGTAGGGGAGGGAGAAAGGAGCGAGGAGGGGACAGGAGGTAGGCCTCCGGCGCTCAAAACAGTTGTCTAGTAAAGGTTGTACTAAGAATAGAATAATCTGACTAATTAAGTAATGGACGGTGCTATAGTGTTATAATTATTAATCAAGTGACTCAAGGAACGATAACAAACTTAAACGGTGTTATAACAAAAAAGTTAAATACTTGGTTTAAAAAAGGTTTCGTACGAAATGCGCCGCGCTCGCCCGAAGCAAGATCGCGTTATCCTTTTTTTGCAAGTGTAACCTAACCCAACCAAAGCGAGACAACAGAGCAAAACGGCGAACATTCACCGAGAGATATTTTTAAAGCAAGCGTTCAAAACGTGTTTAACCTTTTTGTAATAACACCGACGAGGTCTTAATAGGCGTAACGAATAAGAATCCGGGACAAAGTTTGGTGTACTCAACAAAATTCACTCGAGCAGCATATCGATTTTGGGAGTTTTGTCGCTGTACGCTGCTTTAGTCTAAATTGAAATAACCAAGTTTGTAATAGTCTCTTACGAAATCTTAACATATCTACATGTAGAATTGTTGGTAATGTCGACGTTCTTGAACGAATTGTAAGCAGTTTCAATTAAGAAACTTTATGTTGTTTTGCATACTAGTACAATGCGTACTAGTTTCGAAAGAAAGGTAATGCTTGGATCTAAAAATATAGACTATCTATCTATTCATACTAGTGGGCGCCCAATGGTCGGCTGTCAAAATGTCTTTTTTATTTACATGTGTGTATAAATTGTGTAAAATTTAAGCAGTAGTGTGAGTAATGCATATTTTAATTAATTTAATGTACTTTTAATGCATTTTATATCAAATAAATCGCTTTCTACACTTCTCCGCCATATAAACTTTAACTACACCAAATTTCAAGTTCATACGTTCACAGAATTACCTTAAAAAGGGGTACAAAGTTTTTGTTTCACATATTAATATATAGATACTAAGAATGTAAATCTAACATGTTTGTACTTGTACGATTTTTGTAAAAAAAATGTTATAGGTGTCTAGGAATAACTAATATCATACATTTTAATCGATTTTAGAAATATCTGTCTATCTTTTTGTATGAACACGTATCACTGCCAAAGTACTACGTTCACGATAAAATTTCTTCAAGAAAATTGTAATGTATATCTTCGTGTAACATTTAGTTATTGTTTCATTAAAATCAGTTCGGTTTATCAAACTTTATTGTACTTTTAAGGACGACGCGACTTTAGTACAAGATAAAAGTAGACAAGTAGATGGACTTAATACATTCAGATAACTTTAGTAATCGCCGTTTTTTTAAATGAGATTTAATGCGGACGACGTCACGAGTACAGTTAGTTTGAAAATAAAATTCGTTTTATAATTTAGCTTTGTAAGAAACCTGGTAACAATTTAATTATGAATTCCACTAGCCTCTTTTTACTTATTATTGACCAGTAAATCCTCTAAGAAGAGAAAGAGGCGTTATCTACACGATATCTACACGCGTTGACGATATTAACAGTTTTAAATAAATCAATTATATATAAAAAAAAATAAAGATAATAGTATATAATTAAAAGTAAACCTAAAAACGATCACGTTCAATTTGAAAATGACAATTACAAAAAGGAAAAGAAATCAACTAAAAGCAATAAGAGGCAAGAAACTTAATAACTGAATATTATTAACAAGAAAAATAAAGTGATTTTTTTTGTATGTATGTACATATGTATGGGTTTATTCTATATTATATTTATATTTTGTATTGAAGTGAAGAAAACTAAACGAGGATAAAATGAAATTTAAAATAACTATCTAATAAATAACCAAATACATTAAATACTTTAATTACAGATCTTATAAGTTATTCTTATAATTTAGTTTTTTAAGAACCTAAGTAACAATTTTATGACCTCTGTAACTCAGGAACTATACCACAAATCCTTCCATAATTAACGTAATAATTCTCCGCAAGCAATTGGAATAACAATCGAATACGCACCAGAAGGCTGTAACTCCAGTTTATGGTCCTTCGGGGTCATTAACATGCAGATTACTGCCGGAGTTCCGGCTAGGGCTGGCGGGCCCACTCTGTTCACGACCGGGTCGTTGTGATACGTATGCCTAATCTATGCGTAAATCTCCTATGGCGGGCAACCTCGTAAATTTCGTTCATGTTAGTATATTATGACATATTAGTAAGCGTTGCATGATTTATGTTTATGATTTGTCATAATTCCTAAGCCAGTTTCATTATTGAGTTAGAGGAGTTCCTTCATGGCTTCATGATTTTTAAGTTTTTACTAGCTGACCCGCGCAACTTCGTCATCGCTAAATCGGTTATTACCGGTTCCAATTTTATTTTCCATGTAAGTTTAGCAAATGCAAACGTAGAGAGCGCACGTCTAGAAATAGTAAATACAGCAAACTTGCAACAGCTACGAAACTTTTAAAACCATGGCTTATTCGGAATTTTATCCTGAATGGAAACATTATTTATCTCTAATTTCTTTGAATACGTTTCATTTTGAGGTCTATAATGCAAATCAGTCTCGGCTAGAGAGGATAAATCCTGAACAAAGGTTTTATAGTGATCAAAATATCCAGTCTGGATAGCTTCTATAGGAAGAAGATCAACAGCCATATTACCCTGACCCACTAAAAACGAACCATTCGTTTCCATGCCAGAACCACATACATTTCTAAATAATGACATTGACACAAATGGAATTTGCTGATTATAATAACTGGTAACTTTACATTAGAATTAGCAATATCTAACTCTCCTGAAATGTGTGTAAGCTTAGACTTGAGAGTCTATCAATATGCTAGTTTGATCTTATTTATGTGATAGTACATATCTTTTAATATTGCAACTGCTTCACCTGTGTATATGGAGGATAAAGGAGGACATTTATTATCTCTTTATATTATATTATTAGTATAGGTAAAAACGAATACATAATGTATCACACGGTCATATAAATAAATGTATGATTGCGAGCGACAGAGATTGTAGGTACGTAAAGGGCTTGAAATTAAATAAAACATTTCGGATTTAAATCATGATCCGCCATTTTCATTTCTAGTTCTTAGAAAATCAACTAAGGATTTTATTTACACAACTAATTGTATTTAATTGAAATATGTCAAATAGTTATGTGTAAACTATATCAAAATATAGTGTAAAAAGTTTCAACAAGAACAAAAAATCCTTTCTTTCTTTAAATCAAATAGTTTCATAAATTGATAAAAAAACAAACATTCATATATTCATACATCTTTTGGGATAAGAACCTTTACGGACGTTCCCAAAACACCCTACTTAAATATTATCACAATCTGATCAGTGGATTCGGTATGCATAGAGGACAAACATACAATCATCAGTACAGACCTTGATTTTTATTTATATAGATAGGAATTTGTTTCTGATGCAACTGATAATGGTAACAATACACTAAACGTAATTTTTAGTGGAATATTATCAATTATATCTTATAACTCTAATATCATTGGATCTTATAGTCTGTCAGGTAGCGATTTTTTCAACATAATCTTGCGCTATGTTATATTACTTTTGGTGGTATCTTGTGTAATATATAGCTTGGTTATTGTGTATAATATTTTTTATGAATGAGCAGTAATGTGACAAGAATATGAATTTTGCGATATTACTAAGCCATCTCTGGAAAGTTATAACAAGAGACCAACCGTTTTGTTAGAAAATTGAAGGCATCACAAGACACTTTGTGATAATTAGTCATTGGATAGTGCAAGTGATCATATTCAATGAAGACAAATGGGTGTCAAATAAGGAAGAAGACGAATTCATGCTAACATACTTGAATAAAAGTGTAGATTTGAACCTATTGACTTACAACTAGGCGATACATTTTCAATGTAGTCCGGTGAAGCTGTTAAGACCTCGCTAGGTCAGTAGCGTAGTCATATCGAAAAAAAAAGATACATTTTCAATTGTATAGTAGTAAATGCAGGCGAGCACTAAAAACTGAATAGAATTATTTAAATTTGGACATGGAAATCTCAACGGACTTGTTTGGCACTCTCTAGATAAGTAAAAATTTTTAAACTACGTGGAATTAGAACAAGTTATAAAGATTATTTATCTCATGGCAGATAAATAACACAATTTTACTCTCTGACGTCAAATATATAAAATGAATGATTCTCTTATTTTGATATTTTAAACGGTATTGGAATTGAATGATGCAAGGTATACCAACATATATTATTACACTATTAGGCTTAGTCGACATTTTCTTGCCTAAAAAATAGATAACAAATCCGCCACCAACTGGGTTCAATTGTGAATCTAAACCATTCTTGAAACTACGTGAACACATAAAAAAAAAATCATCTAAATCGATTCAGCCGTTTAGGAGGAATCCAGTCACATACATACGGATAGAAGAATTATATACAAACGGTTACTACTTTTCAGCCAATATACTACATGCACTTCTTGTCTCACTTACGCTAAATATAAATATAGGTTCTACCGATGACTCTAGTGTAGCTTAGAACAAATTATATGAAATCTAATTTATGAAAAATGCAATTTAAATATATTGTGATACAAAAAGAAATTCTGGTTCGGGTAAAAGTATTTTCCCTTTAAATTGGGCACCGGAATTAGAATACCCGGCGTCGAGTGAATTTGCATATACCGCGGGACCAAGCGCTTCGTCCGAAATTGAGTTTCCCCATGTCTATCCTAAAACCAATATGGCCGCACCTACCCTTTCCTAAACGAGCTCTATACCACATTATCAGTAAAGTACGGTATCATCTTTTATTTTCGTATCCATTGCCGGTATTCGTATTATAATTTGAGATTAGAAATCTGGTTTCAAGGCGATGTATTTTGTGCTTTACAAACCTTATTGTGAGACGATGCAGATTACTGATGCCATCTAATTTTCCTTGTAATTATTTGTATAATTGCTATCCTTTATAATTTCACAAAATTTCACTGAGCCTTAATATTTTCTGCTCTAAGCCCCCAGCAGGCGACACCTCGCTTCGCAAAATACTGAACTTTCTTTCAATTACCTTGTTTTGGCATAATCTGCTTTCTAACCTATATTTTTATATCACAGCTGTACCCGCAACTCCACACGATTTTTTAAAAATAGTATTAAAGAAATATCAAGTTGTGAGTCCATGTAGAATTATAAAAGTGCTCTTTAAAAACAATAGTAAGTAAGATAAGCACGCCACTTAAAGTAACATGTAACGTAAACCTTAGATGTATAAATATTAACAGTGTGTCAAATGAGGTTTATCATCAGCAACTTATTTGGAGCCTTAACCTTCCATATAAGTACCTCAGTGCACTCTTACACTGTATAAGGAACTATTGAAACAATGACTTAAAGGTGTTTATGGTCTAATATCTTATTAGAAAGACATCTTCAAAATTATTATTAATGTTCAAAGTAGTAATCTTCAAAATTA
>JACEII010000006.1:9704251-9749288 GCA_014332785.1 Antheraea mylitta
AGTAATCTTCAAAATTATTATTAATGTTCAAAGTAGTAATCTTCAAAGTTATTATTAATTTTCCCTTATTAGGATAAAATGTATATTACATTTTAGATGTAATATTATTATTGGAGATATAACATAGTTAACAAATAAAGTGGATAAATTATAATGACGTCAAGATATTGTTATCCGTATATCTCTACGTGTTGTGATTATACTAAATGATGTATAACACAGTCGAACATGACATAACAAGGCATTGGAACATGCCTCTCTAATGGATAATGCGTGTATATCGACCAACACTTCAAAGTTATCTTGTATCAGTTCTAGCTAAATTATGATTGTTCGATGTATATGTACGTCAATGAAATATTATATGGTTGTATGGTTTCTATAGAAATTATGTAAAGATTAAAGTATCGTTTTTTTAGTTGAAGTTTCTTATGGCAAGGTAGGTACAAATTTTTGTTACGTCTTAAACATAAGGTAGGTATGTATTTGTGTAAGTATGTATAAGTGCTGTTTGCGTCTAGTAGCATACAAAAATAAGTGAATGTATAATTAAATATTTATAATACGGGATTTTTATATTTTACTTATATATATACTATAGTTTATAACCATTCTCGTATACATACGAGTTAATACATATAATCCAAAGAAGTTTCATTTCCTTAGCGTATACACACTGATATTATATAATTGTATAGTTGTATATCGTATTACAGGTTATACCATATGTATATGGAATACAAAGCCCGATTTACAAAATTATTTAGGAATACATATAGAAAGAAGATTACAGGTTTTCTATATAGTAGTAGTAGAAATCTTAGGAGTGGAATAACTATCATTAGAAGTATAAGTTAAAAATATACTAAGCTAGAAAGTAAGGCGGGCCGTGTTGCACATTGCGATTTATCAGAATCCAGGGTGGGGATAATGGAACGTGAGCTAAATGGACAGGTAATTCTAGTATTACGTATATCAATTTCTATGATAGCAAAATTAATTTAGTACAAAGAAAATTATAAACGAGATAGAAGAATAACTATTTGTATTAATCATAATCTATTTGCGATTGCCAGCCATAATCAATATATTATTACGACATACGATTATATTATAATATAGTACCATGAACTGGGCCGAACTGTATCTCAGATGTTAATCTCTTCCGGTGATGTATTACTGCATGTCCCAGATATGACTTACATACATCTTAATTGAATTACGTGGCAGTCTATTGACATGATATAGGGTATAATGCATTTTTTATCCTACCTTACTTGTAATCATAATATAATAATTTAGACTACAATATTGTAAACTTGAATTATTATGCGACTTCAAATGTATGGAAAAGAAATAAAATATTTATCAACATAAACATTTAAAATTTTGAACTACTTCTTATATATTACAGTAATTAAACATTATGTATAATGTAATGTAATGTAATGTACTTTGAAAGACAAGCCACTAAATATGAACATAATTAAATTACGTTGCATTACTAATGCCAATATAGCTGTAAATAAAACGTTTATTTTTTTGTAATAAATACTTATACGACTAGATTTTATTAAAGCTTTTGAGAGAGTTAACGTGAACTCTTTAGAATGATTTACGTTTCAATTAATAAAGATTTAACATTCTTATACTGCACTGAGTACGAAGTACACTCTAGGGGGTATATTAACGAATAATAGTTTGACATCAAGGATTAGTAGCGGTAAACGGGGACTGCCTCAAGGGTCTAAACTTGGCTTAACCTAATAAAACTCGCACGAACTTCCATGTCCGATTGTTTTTGTGATATGTTTGACATGGAATTATTCGAAAACTTATCTTTTGTTCTATCTTCTATTATTACCTTTTATTTTTATTAAAATTCGCAATAAAAACATAATTCCAAAATAATTTTGTGTTTATAATTCAGTTTGCAGGAATATACTAAGTAATAAATTGCAATTCAATTTATATAATAAATATTAATTTTAATAGTGCATATAACACGTTTAATTTTTTAAAGATTTCCAATTTTTTATACACCGAAGATGAAGTTAAGAATTTAGCCGTCCATAGAGTTTTTCGTTTTTTGTTAATGATATGTAACATATATAGTCCAGGATCCCTGGGCTATTTTTGCACTTGATTACTATCAAGCTGAATCTTCGTAAATAGCTTTGTTTTGATGAGACGTCCAACAGTCCTGTGCGAAAATTCTCGATTCTGGTAGCTAACAGAGTTAGCAAGGACATAATATGTTTATTTAATGAGTCTCAAAAATTTTATTACTAACTGAGGGATTCTTTTTTTAATCTCAAGATAATTATTTAAATTACTTGAAAAAATATTTGTCCTACAAAATGTAAGGTTGATTAATGAGTGCTCTTCTGTCAACATGTATTGATCACGAAGTCATTAAAAATCATTACTAACCAGCTGATTTTTTACTTCGTACACATGTATATAATGTAATAGTCATATTTTCGTACAAATTGTGTGGTACAAAGCTTTATTTTATACAAAGCTTGGTATAATATTTTAACTATCAAATTAGATTAAATTAAATTGCAAATGTCTCGTTACAAATAATTAAGAGCTAAGTTTAATATTATATTAAATACAATTGGTGGGTAAATTAAAGTGTGTATTAGTTATTTGAACAATGAGGTAGATTTGAAAAAGGTAAAGGTCTCAAAGGTATTTAAACGGCGCTACGAGAACAGCCGGCCCATTTAGAATAGATTGTCATTTAGATAGGACGAGCAGTTATAATCTTAGCGGGTGTCCTAATTCGTATTTAATACTGTAATATTCTTGGTAAATAATAACTACTCATAAATTTAATTTTATTATATACTTCTCAGACTACAAAGCTGTAGTTAAAAGTAGTATAAATAAAATGATTAAGGTCTGCTACTGTATCACACAAAAACCACGGTATAACAGGACTTTCATGTGATTTTTGTTTTATAAAAAATAATGTAATTAATATAAACTTATGAAACTTTTAAGAAAATACGGAACGAAACAAAACAGTAAATGAATTTTGTAAGTATACCGTTGCTTTGAATTTTTTTTTGTTTATTCCTCTGCACATCTAAATATATCGTTAAGTTAACAAAGAAAATAGATCAATTTACGGATATCAGCTAGTTTAAAATGCACTTTTAAATAATAAATGATTTATTTTTTACCTGATTTATCACTGTGACTTATAAACAGAAGTTTTATTCATGTAACCGCTTATTTTTTGTAATCTTTTACCGTTCTAATATTATAAAGCTAGAGGGTTTTTTTGTTTGGTTGAGCGCGCTAATCTCAGGAACTACTAATCTGATTTGAAAAATTCTTTCAGTGTTACATAGCTCATTTCTCGGGGAAGGATATATGTTATCAGGTTAAAACTAATAGGAGCATAGCACCAAAGAATGTTTCCAAATTAGTTTTTAGCCTTTTGAGAGATTCCGCTGCGTGTTACCGTTAGCCCAAAATAACTATTCCGTGCGGTTGAAGTTGCGAGCAGAAACTGGTTACAAATAATTATGTACAACATTATTCAGTTTAATATTTAATTTTGTAAGTAAAATTACAAACACAATGTATTAGAAGTCTATATTCAATTCACTTTGGGTCATAATTTGGTCCGTACATGCCCCAAAATACGTTGTAGGTCAGAAAATAAAATCATTTGTACTTAAAAAGTGTTATACATTGGTTTAGTAGTTTTTGAATTATAAACAAACTAACGAACAGACAGCAATGTTTTTATTTAGATTATTATTTATTAGATAGTATTTAGATGTTTTTATGACATTCTTTTTTTTTTTTTTGAAGCACGACAACGCGACTGCACTATGCCTGATGTTAAGCATAGTACAATCCAAGAACAGTGGCGACCACCGAGAGACAGATTATCCATCGTCGGTCGCCGCTGTCATGCCGGCCATAATGACGAAAGTCACCCGGTACTGGATATGCACAGCCTGATCTCGAAACGCGACGCGCAAAAGCGAGTCACTATAACGGGCTTTTTCGCTATGTACATGGTGGTTGTGACCCAGTTGGGCTGTATAACCCTACCACCCCGCTATCGCCATTGCCTCGTTCGTTGAACAGCAGGGTGCACCACGTGCATGTGAGGTTGGGTTGGGTGTCTCAAGTCTTAAGATGTTACTCGACACCCCTTACACCCCGCTATTGAATTATGTCCTAAATTAATATACCTTTTTACCACCTTTATAAATACAAGCAAGACTGTATTAATATCTCTTTTACTTTCAAGATAATACCTAACCATTATAGTTCTAGGATTTTATATTAAGCACTAGCTAATTCCTGCTACTTTATCTGCTTTGTTTATTATTTGTATTGTTTTGTTGTAACTCAAAGCGCTTTCGACGACTTTTTTATAATATGTAATGACATCGGTACTATGCTTCGCTTAATATGTACCTTATTGTAGACATCTCTATGATAAGAAATTATTATAATAAAATAAAAAATGTAATTTAAACCTCCGCTGACATACTTTTATTATGAAGATCATATTGTGGTCCAGATAAATTATGTACATAAACTTCGTTCCCGGACAAAAACTCAGCTGACTCACATAGTAAAAATAATTGAGATAGATTAACGTTAGAACTTTCTTTGATAAGATTTTAATGTACATAATAACAAATTACTTCTTCTATATATATGTATAAATATATATATATATCTAAATAAATGATGAAATATACTACAGCGTATATTATCTATATATTGGAATGGTGTCAATAATTATTTATCTTTTCAACTATCGTATGAAAATATTTTATTCATGTTTTAAGAGTTTGCATCTCGATCATCTGATCAGAGGTCGCGCACGAATTTTAATAAATTGAAAATTTAAATTTTTGTTATTTAGTAGTTTTTTCAGAACGAAAAATTAACATAACGTATTTCACTTCATAGTATGAATTTTTGAATGTAGCCAAAAATATTTTAATTAAAAAAAGAATTTCATTGATTTCAACGTTATGCATTCTTGAATACATTGAAATCTGCTTTTAAATGTGAATTTGAGTTGGTTTATTTGTTAGGCTGTCTCGCCTTAATTACTTGTTTATCATAAAAATTAGCACACACGTTGTCAGTAGTACACAAAAGGACATAGGGTACCTATTATTCAGAAAAATATACTATTTCTTGTAGATAGGTCAAATCTACATAAACACAAACGAAATCGAAAGCAGAAACTATACATATATACAGTAGCTTTAAATATTTGTTAGATGATTTTGTACTTACAGTAGTAACAAAAAGTATAAATCTTTATAATATTTATTTTACTTTTTGTTTAGAAAAAAGTACTGATTTCTATAGATTGGTTGAATCAAGATAAACGCAAGCGAAGCCACACGGAAAAGCTAGTTCCATATATATATATATTCTAGCTTTAAAAGTATATTACATGGTTTTATACTTGGAATAATGAGAAATAGTACAAAACTTTATACACATAACTTAGCATAAGTGAACGGAGTGGACGAGCTGTTTGCACTTGTTTGTGGTTCATTCCACCCGAAGGGACAGTTATAATCCAACTTTCCGCAGGTTGTATCTCTTCTGTAATAACAATAAACTTTATAACTTTGATATTCATGAAAAGTTATCCTTGTATAATATTTTTTTATGTGTAAAGAAATTTTTTTATTACTTCTTGCTAACTAAGACCGCTCTAGTCTTATGCTATGGCTTCATACTAACATTTTTCTTTCACCTCCAGTTTAGGCTCATTGCAAAATCAAACACACTTGTTCACGAAATTGTTTTTCCTTAAAAGTTGAGTGATAGTGCTTGTTTTTTTGCATGTTGGTATGGTTTTTTTATGTAGGCTCTTAGCAAACTATCGTCCTTAATTTGAAATCTGTCGTCAAAAAACTGGTGATGTGTTCCAGCGCATGCACTCGAGAGCTAGTCCTCTCTAGGTTCTAGTGTATATTTCGTCTTAGATTACATCGTTACTTAACAGATGAGATGAATGCTAAAATCTATAGTGTTTTTTTAAAATATCATAATTGTATTTTACCAGCAACACCTTTAATTTCGTCTGTGTTCTTTTATCTATTTATTATGGATGATATACAAGACAATTAATTGAGCAATAAAATTAACAATTTTAAAATGAAATTGTATTTATATTTGAAAGCATATAATACGTAAAGATAGTCTTAACATGCCCCGACAGTAAATTAATTGACGGCTGCCAAAATGTCTTTTTTATTTACATGTGTGTATATGTTATAGAAAATTCAAGCAGTAGTGTGTGCAGTGCATATTTTAATTAATTTAATGTACTTCTAATGTATTTTATATAAAATAAACTTCTGCACTTCTCCGTCATATAAACTTTAACTATGTCAAATTTCAAGTTCATACGTTCACAGAATCACTATAGAAAGGGGTACAAAGATTTTGCTTCACGTATTAATATATAGATTACATATTTAACATCGACATGAATAATAGCAGTATATAATAGTAAAAATAATAAAATACTAAAACTAACTAATATTTTATAGTTCAAATTTGAAATAATATAGTATTAACCTAGTAAGAAAATCAAAAACACTATTCAATATGTGATTTTTCCTGACATTAAAAGTATACCGGTCTTTTATTAAGTCTAGACTTTCTAAGGTTTTGCAGGCATGCATTAAATTATCAAGAATGTATTGCGAGGTCAGACTTAAAATATTGAATTCCTAGAACTTAGTCTTTCATAATTCGCAAAACCCTATATGATTAATAGCATTGACGGTAAAGGAAAACTTTGTAATAAACGCTTGAAAAGTGACCATATGTTTTATTGAATAAAACCTTCATGGAAAGATCATTGTTGTGTAGAGAGCTGGTGTTATGATTAGGTTACACATCTTCAAATTTATTTGCCCAACAGTACATATGTATGAATGTGTAAAAGTAAAACAATCGGTCAAGATAAAATCAGTGTTCTCAGCCGGTCACCCATCCAAGTACTGACGTTGTTTAATCTCGGTGATCGGACGAGAACTGGTGTTCTGAACAGTCTACTCATCACAGTGTTTACCCTACCACTTCTCATCACACAGAAAGATTACAGATAAACATTTCAAAGCCCCCATAAGAAGTTTTACATACAAAAATCTACGTTAATGTGTTCTAAGATTATAAAAACTTAAAAAAAAGTAAAGTTACACTTTGAAATGTCGTTTGTGATCGCGACAGTGAAGACATTAATCAATTCTCAAGTTAAAGTACTCGAGGAAACTTGAACGTCAATTATAAATGCATAAAGTTTGTGGCTTACTCTAACTATAATATACTGTTCCTACTAGATTTACGAAGGAATAAGGCTAGGTATTTAGAAAATAACCACATATAAAACATGGAAACAAAACAATTATGTATATTTACTTCTTTTGTTTGTAAAGTGATTATCATTTTTTTTTACTTAAAAACTTTTTTAAGCATTTTGAGCGGTATTTGCGTCGTAACATGCTAGTGAAGCGTGACCGAGCGTATTGGGCTTGCTCGGTTTGCATCCGGCTATGTATAGTATAGTGAACACTGAACATGTTATATATATTTCGTATTTATCTTATGCAGCCCATCATATGTTCTAATGTAATCCAAAAACTGTATAAAAATGTAACATAATTATTGTAGTATTAATAACTTTGTGAGTGTACTTGCTGGTAGGTAGGATGGTCTCTTTGTTAATAAATGGGCTGAACTACATGTACGTGTATTTAAATAATGCCAGAAAACATACATTTTGTAAAACCAGTATAATTAAATACCCCATATTAGGAAATCAATCAAACACATAAGAAGCAGTGAGCTGAGTTTAAAGTCGCGTCGTCACGTCGCGTCGTCGACTTGAAGAACCGTAGCTTACGGTTTAATTAATAAAGGCGTGGTGTGACTTGAAGCGTTGCCTAAATTTTATGTTTATATTAACATTTTTTCTGTGTCGTATATTTTTATTTCATAATTGAACTTTCAACTTATACTAATTATCGTGTAGAGATCAAAAATAGATTGTAATTAATGAAATTTATAATTTTGAACATTATTGAGGTTCTTTAGTTAAAAGGGTATATAAAGGACTATGAATATAAATTCCATAGAGATAATTTCATTTACGTGCGACTATTTACCCGTAAGTTAATGTGTTTGACATTGACAGATTTAAATCACTAGAATGTATTATTTCACCCCGAAGCGTTCCTTTTAATCAATTATATTTATGGTTATTATTTACTTATGTATTGTTTCGTTATTTAAATTTGCGGGCGATTAAATAAATTACGAATCTAATCTCCATCTTTCTGTACACTATTTCCATATAAACTTTCTGCCAAAATTCATTAACCTCTATGAGCGCGATGTGCTTAAAAATGGATACAAAAATTAATTTTTGTATGGATTATATTGTTATCTTTGGAGATATATTGCACGAATATATAACAAACGGTAGGCATCTATAATGTATTTTATTTCTTTAGTTTAGAGTGATAGAGCCACGCTGATGCTATTACTGGTTTCAACATGAAAGATAGGCTCCCCCGAGGTAGTACCACCATCTCACAACTGACGTGAAATAAGAGTGCTTGTATTGTTGTGTTTCGCTCAGTCAGTGAGAGTTCACCTGGAGGTTCACCTCTCCTTATTTTCCCCCTCTCGTCTTCCCTCCCTCCTGCTCTCCCAAGACAGGCTGGCAACGCGCCTGCAGCTCCCCTGATGTTGCAAGTGTCTATGAACGGTGGTGATCACTAAACATCAGGTGATGCACCTGTTCATTTACCTCCTTTGTCATAAAAAAAGGATTGGCGACAGAAAGTTTTATTACGGTTTTTTTTTTGGCAGTCAATCCTAAATTATTACTGCCATTATCGAGTATCAAATTTACAAGTGGCTTGTATTTCAATGTTCTGACCAAAACCATCATGTGTGCGCCACCATGCCCTTTCTTAGAGCTTTCCAGTGAGTTTCTATGGCATGTCAGAATTCATGCTCCAAAATCAAAATCAAAAAAACTTTATTCAGTTTAGGCCCTAATAAAACGCTTATGAACGTCAAAAACTACCACCGATTCGGAAAACAACCCAGCCATCGAGAAGAACCGGCAAGAAGCTCGATCGGTATCCGCTCCGTATATATTGGCTCCGTGGTATTGTTTCCTACCCACGTCACTTGTGCACAGTAACCGATCTGTATTATGTACAATACCACTTATATATTTCGAAATATAGAGTCAAATAATACAAAACTATGAATAAAATATAAAAGCTACTAAATGATAGACCAAGATCCTTTTTTTTTTTTAACGTGGAGGGAAAATCCTCATGGACTGTCAAGCTCCCGGGGGGGAACCCGACTTGAGCCGCCCACCCTCACGTGCTAGCCACCCAGGGGTGGGGCCTGAACGGCGACTGTAACCGGCTAAAACTCCACGACAACCTACGCCACACTGTAGGGATGTCTCGGGGTTGCGTGAGCAATCTCCGCTACACTCCCGGTGGCAGGCGTTTACCACGCCGCACTCCGCTGAGGCAGTCCGGTTGTAAGACTGCCTCTAGCAGCTTTCGGAACCCGTGCAATGGAGGGTCAGGGCCCCGCCCCTTACCTCCTTGGGTTCGCCTAGTAGTGGAAAGGAAAGGTTTATAACCCCTCCACCACCACCTGACCATTGATTTTTTACGAGGTTTACTCCTCGTTCACCACGGAGATCCTGCCAAATATTGCGACGGTTTCAATTGTAGTCGGTTTGTTACGCTTATGGTTTCCGCTGACAGTGGCGTCGTACATTATTTACCACAACTGCAGTGACCTCGGCCGTAACGTCTGTTCATATCGATCCAATACTAATTAAACAATTGTTCAACTATTCTAGTTAGTATTTGTGGAGTTACTGCCTAATGATGGCGGATTTTTTGGGCTATATATTTGAAGTAGGTAACCTGGTTCATTTAGAAATTTGATTAAAGTTATTGATAAAGAGTCAGCAAATAACTGGGTGAGAATACTTTGCCTAAAATGTATAGTTACTCAATAATGTTTAAGAATTAAACTATGTGAAAGCTAACTTTTTCCTATACGATACCTAGGCCCCCAGATGTTTAAAAAAAGTAAAATATCGTTTAATTATCAAATTTATAGTGTTACTCGACATGTAAAGAACATTGTAGCTCCATATCGTTGTGAGTTATATTAAAAAACCTCAATTAAAATATGTTGGTGTTACAAATTTTTATGATGATCAATCACACGACGTAACAACCGAGCGTAGCTCGGTTCTTTAAAAAACATATTTATATTAAAATAAACTATTAGGTTTGCCTCACAAATTTAGCATTTTTTCTTACTAAAAAAAATTAAAAAAAGACCTCTTTAGCTGTCACTCGGATTCGAAGTGGGGTTAGACGGATTTTCGAATCAGCCGATTTCCATCTGAGCTACTTTTGTTTTGACAGCGGTGGCGAAATTTACCTTTATATTCTAGCTAAATTTTTTCATTGCCTGAAAACTCAGATAAAAAAGTTTTCTATGAATGAAATCTAGCTAGATCGATTTATCGTCCCCGAAACCACATACATACTAAGTTTCACGGAATTCGCTGACACCGTTTCCGAGATCCTGTATATCTAACAATGTAAAAATATACAAGAATTGCTCGTTTAAAGGTATTAGATTATGTAGATTTATTTTCGCGTTTTTGTTCGTATTCATTTTGTTTTGAACTATCCGTTGGAAATCATACTTTATTCTCTAGATGAATGTGGGTATCTTATGTACTTCTCTGTATTTTAGATATTTAAAAAAAATTGATGATTGCTTGAGTATTTAATGCATGGGAGCGTAACTAATAAGCTAAAATTACCATCTTCTATACATATTATAAAAATGTATATCGAACGTGTGTATAATTTCGAATTTTTGTAAAAAAAATTGTCACAGGTGTCTTGGAATAAGTGATAAAATACATTTTGATTCTTTATGATAAATGTCTGTCTGTCTTTTCGTATGAACACGCATCACTGCTAAAATACTGCGTTCACGATAAAACATCACCAAGAAAATCATAAAGCATATCCTCGAGTAACATTTAGTATTGGTTTCATTAAAATCGGTTCACTCTATTAAAATTTGTTGTAATTTTAATGACGACGCGACTTAAGCACGAGAGAAAAGTAGATACGTAAATGTACTTGAATATATTCAGACGATTTTAGTAGTCAACGGTTTTTTAATATTAGATTCAACACGGACAGAGTCTCGGGCATAGCTAGTTTATAATATTAGAATGCGAGTTTTTGGCGGGATTTTAGTCTGCCGTGTTAATTTTATATTTTATTCATAATCGTGTGTTATTTGACTCTATATTTTATAACTTTGGTGGAGTTTTAGGTAATATAGTTAGTTTATTGTGCATGAGTGAAGTAAATGGAAAATAATATCACGGAGCAGGAAATTCTGAGATGCCACAAAAACTACCTAGAAGGTTCTAACAAGGGATCCATCATCTTGTTAGAATATTGATGTATACGACGCTTAATATTGAAATGATCGTACGACGCTTGTAATATTATTGACTACGTGACAATGGCAGTAATAATCAGAAAGATTGATTGCCAAAAATAAAGATAAAAAAAAATTACAATGCAGGGGTAGAATTTTCTGGAACCGTAGTCATTTTTATTGTTTTGTTTCAGACAAAGCACCATCGGAAGCGACGTTCCGCGGTGTTGAATTCTTATCGTACGATCTCACACAAACCGGCGGTGAACCCATAGTCAGCACGCAGGATGCCATCTCACTCTACTTCAAGACCAGACAACCTAACGGGTTGTTGTTTTACACTGGTATGTGTTTGCATTGTGCATTGGTATGTAAAGAATTAGGCCGTATACAGACGATCAGGTTGAGCATTTAGTTGATATCTAAAGAACTAGGCAGTCTCTACACTATCAGCTGTAGTATTCAGTTATCAACAGGCTGATCGAACAGTTGCTGTCAACTGCTAAAGAAATCATTTTGTAATTACTATAATTTAGTACGACAAAGTAATTTACTGTACCGATTTCAAGGAGAATTTCACGTGTAAATACATATTTTTTTAGAGTATTTGAGACTAGGGGATAAATATTAATTAAGTAGGTGGTAGAGTTGGTTTCAGCATGATTGGGTCGGCTCGTCCGGGGTAGCACCACCCTCTCACAGAAAACCGACGTGAAGCAACAGCGCTTGCATTGTTGCGTTTCGTTTGGTCAGTGAGATCGCCGGAGACCCATCTCCCCTCCCCTCCCCTCTCCTCTCCTCTTCCCTTTTCCTTTCTCTCCATTCCCCCAAACATAGGCTGGTAACGCATTTGCGACTTCTCTGGGGTTGCTAGTGTCTATGGACGGCGGTGATCGCTTAACAAAAGGTGACCCGTATGTTCGTTTGCTTCCTATACGATACAAAAAAAATATATATTAATAATAAGATTTTCCACTAAAAGTAATTAAAGGGTTCTGTTAAATAAAATTGTGGTTATAAAAATCAATGGCTGCCTACGATTAATCTGGAAAAAATACTTAATCCCCACGAGACAAACGTTGTTTTCTGTTATCTCATATAAAAATATATTACGATGTTATAATGTTTGTTTTATTCTAGGACATGAAGGCGATTACTTGAACCTTGCTGTTCGAGACGGCGGGGTCTCATTAACTATGGGTCTTGGGAACGGGAAGCAAGAGATGCACATCAAACCGGCCAAGACAAGATTCGACGACCATCAGTGGCATAAGCTTACTGTACATAGAAGGATACAGGAGGTAATTTACTTTCACGACATTATTGTGTATAACGGTTAATCGAAATATCAATATGTTTTTAAAGAAACTTATTTATACACATATAAGTTGAGCAACCTTGTGGTATACTAGTTTAAAATAAAATAGCCTACATACTTCTTATAAGGGCAGCTATCTGCTAGTGAAAGTTCCGTGAAAATTGGTCCAACCGTTTTTGGGAGAGTACTGTGGACGCAGCCGCGTGTAATAAATAGTTTAAAATAAAATAACCTATTTCGCTCCCTATACTTTCAGCTATTTGTCAGTGAAATTTCCGTCAAAATCGGTCCAGCCTTTTCATAGTTTAACCGGAACAAACGGACATACAACAATTTTTAAGAGTCGTAGTCCGGTGAAGCTTTTAAGACCTTACTAGGTCAATAGTGTAGTCAGATCGAAAAAAAAAAATTAAGAATATATTTTTGTAAAATAGCTTATATACTTTTATATCCATCCACTACAATGTTTTATTTTCATATTATATACAAACACTTCATTTTTATCACATTTATCGATGGTGTCACTTAATTCTTTTATTGTTCTACAATTTTAGTCTAGTTCTTGATTTATTTCTTTCCATGGAAGAACCGATATTTTTACTCCGTCGTTAAGAATAGAACTAATCGCAGTCGTCTATCGTAAGCTAAATAAATACTAAATAAATGCTAAATACACTAGTCCTTTTTAGTAACAACGTTAGCAAGGCTATGTTCACATGACAAGCGCTCAACGATCGTTGAACGCGCGCAAAAATTGTTGTAAAAAGTGTTCATAAGGTGCTGGATTGTCAGGCATTTAACATACAATACCGCGGCCACCCTGGTTAAGTTTCTTCCTATATTTGTCCGTTATCCGTGTCAAAAGTGCGCTCGTGTGAAGGATAACATAGAAAACCAAGTATCTCAAAGCACGCGTAACAACTGTCGAGTGCTTGCGTAGCGTTCAACTCGCGTTTTCATAAAGCAAAGTTGGCATGTGTGCGGCTTGAATAAAATGTATGTTGTTGTGAACGCGCGTTAAGCGCTTGTCATGTGAACATAGCCTAGTTTTTTGCTATATTCAGGATGGAAAGCGTTCTATGTTCTTCCTGAGATTTTAGACTAGCATAATTGCAACCGATTCAGAAGTGAAAAGAAAGTTGATAAACACTATTACTTTCGCAGTATACACACATCAAAAAAGTCTAAGCAACATGCGTGATATTACAAATTGTACCATTTATATTAATTAATTTCTAAGTATTTACTCAAACAAAGTGCGTAGGTAAGTAAACTTTTTTGTTATTGATGACATACTGGCTGGTTGTAAAAAAAAAATTGATTATGTTTTGTTTTTTCATAAAATTCAAATGACTGCGAATTTGTTTGAATTTAAGTGCGTTTTAATTGCTACGTTTAGTCTTGATTTTATAATTTTACCAACCATTTAAATAAAGTTAGCGACAAAATTGAATTGTTAGATATTCTTTACGTCATGAAGCGACGTCATTTGATGGCAGATAAAATGCAAAGAGCTGTAGGGATGTCGCAAGCGGGAAGTAATCAATCTCAGGTATCTCGAAATTTTGGCATTCATAGAAGTGTTATTTGTCGTTTTTGGCAGCGCTACAATAATACAGGAGAACCTGCTGAACAGCATCCAGGCCGTAAAAGGAGTACAACCACTCGGCAAGACATACAACTGACTGCAAGACGCCAGCCGATGTTAACCGCTCGAGAGATAAGTTTGAGGCTACAAATTTCAAGTGGTGTTGATGTAAGTTCTCAAACTGTGCGAAATCGACTGCATGAGTACGGCCTACGAGCTCGACGCCCAATCAGGTGCCCACCGATACATCACGGGAATCGCGCTCGTCGATATGAATGGTGTAGAAAACGCATAACATGGACCCAGGAACAATGGGATAAAATTATGTTTTCCGATGAGTCGCGATTCGGGTTTAAGCCTGATACAAGAAGGGTGCGAGTGTATTGTCGGCTCAGAAATACTGAAAGGCTCAGGTGCGTTCAGGAAGTTCATCCATAGAGTGGCTCAACAGTTATGTTATGCGGGTATTATAAAGAACAGGCGAACTGAGGTCCTTTTTGTAAATGGAAACATGAATGCTGAAAATTACATTGAGGATATTATCAGACCTTATGTCTACCCATTTGCACAAACCTTTGGCTCCGACTTTAGGTTAATGCATGACAGTGCGCGTTCACATACAGCTCGGCGAACCAGTGAATTTTTTGCAACAGAGAATATCCGGGTATTGCCCTGGCCTGCACAATCGTCAGGTCTCCACCCTATCTAGCACGCATGGGACATGCTCCAGAGACGTGTTTTGAAGGACTTGGACGAAGCGACAACAACCCAACAGCTGAAGGATTTGCTACAATTCCATTGGGAGCGAATACCGCAAGATGACAGTCTCATTAATTCAATGAATAATCGTTGCCGACAAGTTCTGAATAGCAGAGGAGACCATACTTTGTATTAATTTGTTCTATTCTTTCACAATAAATACATTTTCTTTGGAAATTTTATTTTGTAAAAAAAAAAGTTTAGTTTCTTATGTATCTTAGTTTCTACAGTATATTCTAATATTGTTCATTTCTGTTATTGAAAGAACTTATAAAGACAACAGCTGTTATTTTTACATCATAGAATCCTAAAGATATTATTTTAAAAATAAAATACAACGTTATAATGTGAAGAACCATCCTAAAATTTCAATTAGTACATGTTGCTTAGACTTTTTTGATGAGTGTATTATTGTCGATTATAAAACAAGGTTTGTTCGAGCTTCCTGTCGGTTATTTACTTGTTCCTTAAACATTTATTTACTTTGATATTTTTAAGTGACTTCTCAGGTATCAAATTGTATAAAGTAAATTTGTTATCTTCGGGAATTCGGTTCTGTTTCATCGATTAATGTTTACTTGTCTCCTTCGAATTTTATTATTAAACTTGTCATTTAGAATTTTCATCACACAATTCACCAATTGAGTTATTATCGCAAGCTTTTGTTTCTTCACACAATTGACAATAATTATTATAGGTAATGTATTTGCTAATTTTCGATACACAAAGCTGGAGATATAGTTTTTGTTTGTTTGTTTGAACTAGCATATCTCTGGAATTCGCAACGATATTTTGAAGAAAAAAAAAATTGCTGCTTAAATTCTTATTATTGGTAAAGGTTACAAGATATGCAACATCATACTAGCACCCTTAGGGTCGGAGCAATTAACATGCAAAATTAGGTTAGAAAATATGTCAAGAGAGAATGAAGTAATTGTACTGGTAACTTCAAAATCACGAATATCTATTAGTATTTTATATGTATATATGAAAATTGCTATTTCAAAAATATAACTAATCCCTACTAATACTATGAAGGCGAATGTTTGGTTGCTTATGTGTTTGTTACGCTTTCAAACCTCAGCTTCTCAGCCGATGTCATGATATTTTGTACACGCGTTCTTAAGGTTATAGAAAAAAGTACTGTCCTCGAGGTCAACTCTATATTAACATGAGCAAAGTTCCGAGCAATTACTAGTACAGAGATCAATATATCAGATGATGACGAAAAAACATTTTTTGGTAACCTATGTTGCAAATTACTGCTATTCTCAGGTAGGTAATAATAACACAAGTGTCTTAGGATAATTTTAATGTATTAAGAAGATGGTGGCCTCCTTCTTAGAACTTTCTAGAGAGTTTTGATTACTACTTAAAATTCATCCTTAGTGGTATTATTTCTCACCCACTTCACTTGTGCACAATAACCAATTTATATTACGTAAAACACTACCAATATTACAAAATACATAATTAAATAACACAAGATTATGAAACACTACATTACGCGTCTGCCTGCCTGTCTTTTCGTGATAAACTCAACAACTATTGGACGGATTTTCATACGGTTTTCAACAGTAGATATAGTGGATTCATGGGGAACGTTTTGGTGTATAATTTGTCAAGGATCATTACATAGTATAATACAAAGTCTCCTACGGTGTCTGTCTGTCTGTTCGCGATACGTTCAAAAACTACTAAAGGGATTTTCATGCAGTTTTCAGTAGTAGATAGGGTGATTCACGGAGGGAGGTTTAGGTATATGATTCGTCATAGTTTTTTTTATTATTATCAGGGCGGGACAACGTCCACCGGTTTGCCTAATAAAATATAAAAACCGCTATATAACCGGCTAAGATCCCGCTAAAGATATATATTTAATAAATAATGTCGACGCGTGTAAGTACAAATATAAAAGCTAGGTAACAATGTAGAATGTATTTTCATTATCGCAGTTTACAAATTGTTTTAGTGTTTTACCGCGTTGCGTGTTGTACCTGCGAGCTATGAATTCTTTGAAATGTGGTCGATAGGACGTTACTGATCGACCGTGAGTGTTGTTACAGATATAAATGACTCGTTTATAAGAAACTAGTTTCTGCCCGCGATTGCGTTTACTTAGAAGGTGAAAATATTTTTAAATAATACGTACGTTAACCCCGATTTTGAAACATTCTTTATCGGTGATCCGCTCTCATTGGCTTTACCGTGATGATATATAGCCCATAGCCTTTCTCGATAAATGAACTATATAGCACTGAAAGAATTTTTCAAATCGGACCAGTACTTCCTGAGATTCTCCCCGATTTTTTGAAATTTACATACATTTACGATTTCAATTGATATATATATATATTAATGTACATATATATATATATATATATATATCAGCTGCCAGTAAACATCGTGAGAGGAAACTCAACCTGAGAAATGTTCTTGTAGTACTACTGTACGTGGGAAAAATATGTATAACTATGCATTTTTCTAAGCTTGAAATCGCTAATACGTCGTAAGCTGGGGTGATAATTACGCTCATACCAGGAAGAGGCCTGTTGCGTATATTATATGCTGATGACAATAATGCGTCCTTCGGGAAGAGGTCTATTTATTGGCTCTGCAATAGGTCTTTTACAGGCTGATGATTATGATGCGGATCAAATAATAATAAACGTTTAAAGTTAGAAGCGTAATAAAAAAAACTATGAGTAAAACACTTTTTTGTATTACAAAAATGAATTTCAAGTCAATCTACATTTTGTATAGGGTCCATTAAAAGATAATTATTTAGAGTGATCGATCGTTTCGAACACTTTTCATAATTGAACCAATTTCGTTGGTCGATTTTTAGTTCGAGTAAAGATGAATGATATATATCGTGTATGTAGGTCGCTATATATAATAATGTTTCATACATTAATAAGTTTTTCTATTAACAATGAAATTAAATTGGGTATTTTAGTGAAATTTACTTTTATTAAAGTATAAAAATTATTCCTTATAAAATTCGAGCATAATATTTAACCCAAGCCAAGTAATTTTTATATGAAATTATAATTTAAAGAAAATACTGAAGATGCGTCCGCTTTGTTTAAAAATTAGAATTGTAATGCCGATTACTTTTGCATAGCGCTACGATGAGTCACTTTATCTTGATCTACCCTCAGAATTCTACATATTAATCAACTTAAGATGTAGTTGTATGTATGTAGTTGAGTAAATTTAATTGAGAAATTTATTAATAACAAAATTTGGTATTGTTTCAGATCACTCCGTTTACAAGTTTCTGCAGGGTAAGTAAAATATTTTAATTCCTTTTAATTGTACAGACCAAATTATATTTTGCAATATATTATTTAAACAGGATTATATTAAAGCGATAAAAGACTTGATATATTTATACAGGCCAAAACAATGCGATTTCTTGTTAGAAAAAGACAATCCAAGTGAGTTTTTCGGAGGATCTTGAAATGTCTTGTAGTGTATTTTATATTTTATTAATGATCTTGTGTTATTCGATTTTATATTTTGTAATATTGATGGTGTTTTACGTATGGTTATTATGCACAAGTGTGGTGGATGAGAAGGAACACTACGAAGCGTGTACTCTGACGTACACGAAAACTCCCTAGAATGTTCTAACTAAGGAGCCACCATCATCTTATAACATTGGAATGATCGCAAGAAACTTGTAATACTGTACAATAAAAGTATTGAAAGATTGGTTACCAACAATAAGACTAATTATTATTATTTTTAAATATAACATTAATTTGATTGGTACAGTAATGTATGTTTCTTTTTCTTCTTATTCTTCTATTCTGCAGACTCTTGGTCTGCACCTTCTTTTTTGCTTTCGATTTTTTTTATTGTCTACGTGAAAAATCGTATCTGTGAGTTTTGATTGTTTTTTATTTATTTTGAATTAACTGTTTACAATTTTTTTTTAAGTGATGTACGTTGTCATTGCATATGATAGTATAATCTATTTGGGAGTCCTGTGCAATTTGATTTAAAAACTAATTGCCTGTAATGAGTCGTAGCCTATACTTGGTAGTAAAATCACCCCCGAGAGGTTTGTGTATAATTTTGTGATGTAAATATTCAATAACCCAAAGAATTGATTGCTTATCGATTATTCCATCTTCATTATATGATACCGTGATGTAAAGTTTAATTACTTCCTATACATTTGCGATAAGCTTTTAGAAATTGAAGTCCTTATGGGGATGTTTCGAAATTTTGATCAGCAACTTTTTTGTGTGACGAAAAGTGGTCGGGATAAACACTGTGTCAGATACTGTTGAAAACACCAATTTTCGTCCGATCGTCGAAGTTAAGCTGCGTCGGCCGCGGTCAGTAATCGGATGGGTGACCGCTTGGGAATATTGCGTGACGTTGGATTTTTGTTGTGTTTTTAATTAAAATGCGAAAAAATCAATATGACATACCCTGTTTTTTAAATTTTTTGATGAATATACCTATGACTTATCTTAATTAGAAGTAGCGAGGTAGCTAGCTAGTCAATTTTTTAACAGAAAGTGCGATTTTTCTAAAATAAATTTTTTTATAGCTAGCTAGTATCATACCTATCTATGTCTAACAATGCCAACGTTTTTTAATAAAGCTATCGGCGTGCAGCTATTAGCCATAAATATCGTCTAAGTATTACGTGCTTAACTCTTAAGTGATGCTCGAGGAGTAAGAGCGGTTAGAGCAGATGGCTCTTTTATTGATATAACAATAGTGCAGTGCAGTTCATTGTTGTCAAGTTTGAACATTTTTTGTATTGTCTTTTCGGTGCCAAAAACCAATTGCCTTCGTGTCAGCCAATATCCGATACGAAATATATATAACAGTTGTTGAGGTATGAATGCTTGGTACACATATATGTTTCAACAACTTATATGTATGAATAGTTTGCTTGGGTCACGAATTGCACGTATCAAGCAACAGCCCAAGCCGAGGTGTGCCGTGCACCCTTGAGCTAGTTGTCAAATAAAATCGGCTGAGCGCCTTATGCGCTCACTTTAGTAGTTCGGTGAAGCTGTTAAGACCTTGCTGGGTTAATAATGTAGTCAGTTCGAAAAAAAAATCGTGTCAGCCATTTATGGTGGTCTAATTTTTAGTAGCCCTTCTTTCTTATAAAATGTTATATTAGGTAATTCTGCCCTTGTCTCATATGAAAAATAATTTGGACTATGATTTACAAAGAGGGTGCACATTTTTGAATTTTAATTTATTCGTTTCGCCAATTCTTGGATTATTTATGTTACAGTGAGGCTATAAAAACAAATAGAAGATTACAATTAACTTAAACAAATGGAAGAAAATAAAGTAAAATTTCAAAAAAAAAGAATTAACCGACTTCAATATTAATCAAAAACCCATAAGGCATCAAAAAGCGGAAGTTTTTTTTTTTATATCAAAAGAGGCAAACGAACTGGTGGGTCACGTGATGTTAAGTAATCACCACCGTCCATAGACACTAGCGACATCAGGGACGTCGCAAGTGCGTTGCCAGCCTGTATATGGGAGAAGAGGGGGGGGGGAGAAAAGGAAAAGAAGGATAGAGGAAGGAACGTGGGCCACCGGCTCTCTCACTGACCGAACGAAACACAACAATGCAAGCACTGTTGTTTCACGTCGGTTATCTGTGAGAGGGGTGGTACTACCCCGGAGGAGCCGATCCATTCATGCTGAAACCAAAAATAGCTTCAGCGGGGCTCTACCACCTACAAATAGTTTATCAAATTAACCAAATTAAATAAAACAAATATGAATATGTGTGCTACCTAGAGATGTAGTGGAAGTCTGTGCCAACCCAAAATCATATCATCTACATAGATACAAAGGCACATTTTAGTGTACATAAAATCAGATTAGGCCTTCCACGGAAGCGGCTCAAGCCTAGGTTCGATCCTTCGGTAGGGAGCACTTGAGTGTGTTGCTTGCGCGATACGGTGACACACAAATATACATCACTGCTACAACACTACACGATCACCCCCACACACGTGCACGCTACACGCTACACATTAAAGTGGAAGGGTTTACTTTTTTTCCCTAATCGAACTGAAAAAACTCTCAATTTTTCGATAATAAATATATGGAGGAGTTGTTGAGGCGTGTATGCTTGGTACACATGTACGTTTCAACAACTCATACATGTATGAATAGTTAGCTAGGTTAGCTAAGATAGGTCGCGATTTTGCATGCAGCAGGCAACAGCCAAGCCGAGGTGTGCCGTGCACCCTTGAGCTGGTTGCCAATATAAAATCGGCTGAGTGCCTTAATCGCTCGCCTAAGTAGTCCGGCAAAGCTGTTAAGACCTTGCTAGGTCAATAGCGTAGTCAGTTCGAGAGTGTACATAAATATATTTTACTAATATATGAGGGTCACCTGATGGTAAGTGATCACCGCCGCCCATGGACACCTGCGACACGAGAAGAAATCACAGATGCGTTGCCGGCCCTAAAGATAGGAGTAGGTTTTTTTCTTGAAAGTTGTATTACTTTGTCACGGATCCCATAATCAGAACCTAACCAAACTCTCATCAAACTACCCTTGAAATACATCCTTTCCACTAAAAAATGAATCATCGAAATATGTTGGCTTGATATTGAGTTATTCATCTATTTGTCGTGTACATACTTAATGCTAATTTAACACTTATACGGTTTTGCACTGGATACCGTAGTCCGAACTGGACCACGCGGGAAACACCAGCTTTCAAATAAAAAAATAATCATCGAAATCGGTTCACCCAGTACAAAGTTATGAGGTAACAAACATTAAAAAAAATACAGACGAATTGAAAACCTCCTTTTTTGAAGTTGGTTAAAAAACTAGAATATAAGAGTAGAGTAGAGTACTTGAATTCGTGGATGTCTTCCACGGTGTTAAAGCTTTGACGTTATTGAATGAATGAATGACGTTATTGAACAATAATACTGAGCCCAGATATTGTGGTTTCGAATCTCACATGTGTCTGTTATTTGTATTAAGAGCATAATTTTCAATATTATATCATAGCGTTAAATATGTATTAGGTGTTTGTTCACTTCGTTACAAGCTATGCTTAGCTTGGATTTAAATATTTTTACCTAAGGTTCTATTCATATTTTTAACTATAACTAGACAAAGTTCTGGAAAATTAACCATTAAATTGGGTACGCGAAAACTCATTAATGAGATTTAAATTAAAAGTTTCTTAGTGAAGACTACGTAAAAGATCATAGTTAATATGTTCCATGCCACGTGTATCTACTACTTATTTATGTTACGTACGATATTGTAATGTAATATTGCAGAATAATATATCTATAAGTATCTCTTGTCAAAGTATTAAATGGCCTGAAGGATATGTCTGGTAAAAACCATGCCATGGCACGAAACATGTTGAGTGATTTTTTTACATGGATTTACAAGCATATAAATTAGACGGTCAAATTAAGCTATTTAATATCTGTAATTTTCAATTTTATAAGAGAGATTTTTACGAAGTTTTTTTTTACAGGTGTCAGCCATCGTTGACGATGTCTACTCCGACCATTCTCATGTCGCCGGTTCATTCACAATGCTTGCAAGTTCAAGGGCGCATGTTGGCGGCTCCTTGAACGCTAGGGCATTGCCTGGTGCAAGGGTGCATACTAACTTTATAGGTTGCCTGAAAAGAGTGAGTACATATATTATTATTCTATTATAAGTCAGACAACAAATGTATCGAATCATATTGGAATTAATTATGCTGAATCCACAAGTTCGTACTAAATTGCTCTCAAATGTAACTGCCTGAGTACACCGAAATATGCTTGACAGATAATGAATTTGAGTTTGGTAATTAGGTAAGCAAATGAAAAGTGAATATTGAATAATTAATTAACTATAGTTTCACTAAATATTGTCTTTAAGTCAAGTAAACTAAGTATAGAAAAGACATATTCTATGTTGTTTAAGTTTCATTCATTGACTAAAATGTTACCAGATATTGTGTTTTTTTTTTTGTCGAACTGACTACGCTATTGGCCTAGCAAGGCCTTTACAACTTCACAGATATTAAGTGTAGATGTAGCGTATAACTTAAATGGTATACAATATACTTAGAGAGAATTGGTTCTTAACTGTAGCTGATAGAAAATAATTATGGTTGAATGTTCTAAAACTTGAATAATTATCTAAGCGGGTGTTTCTTAAAGTGTGCGCCGGTGCCCTAGTGTGCCATACAGAGTAAAGAGGGGCATCGTAAAGCACTCATATCAACCTTTATTCGTAGCTTAACTTAGTTATTGGCGTGTACAATGTACCCTAAGAAAAATTACATTTTTTTTTGTCAGGTTGAATTCTCAGCGGACACACTACGTCTAAATCTGATAGACCTGGCCCGAACTGGAAGTAAGTTGATCACGGTTACCGGTAGGCTCGAGTACGCTTGCACTGCCACAGACTCTGCTGATCCCGTTACCTTCACCACGAGGGATGCGCATTTGGTGAGATATTCTTTTCTCTCGTAGCTGTTATGTTAACCTTTTTTATATCATATAGCAGACAGACGGACAGGCGGGTCGCCTTATGTTAAGTGATCATAGCCATCCATAGACATTAGCAACAGCAGGAGAGTTGCAACCTGTGTTTAGAGAGATAGGGAAGGGGGGTAAGAGGAGATGAGAAGAGAGAGGAAGGGGGAGGTGGGCCTCCAGCGCTCACTAACCGAACGAAACGCAACAATGCAAGCACTGTTACTTCACGTCAGTTTTCTGTGGGTCGGATGGTACTATCCCGGACGAGCCGACCCGTTCATGCTGAAACCAGTAATAGCTTCAACGTGGCTCTACCATCACCTACAAACCATCTATGCGAATAGTTTTTGGCGGGAACTTTGTCATGTAGTAATTTTTATATCTCATTCTATATTTTGTATTGGTGGTATTCTACGTAATACAGTTCGGTTACTGTGCATGAGTGAAATGGATGGGAAATAATACCACGGAGCGTGGATCAAGAGATACCACAAAAACTTCCTGGAAAGTTCTAATAATGAAATCATCGCAATACACTTGTAATATAAGTCATAATTGAAACTCAACAATGGTAGTAATAATCTGGAAAATCAGTCTCCAAAAATAAAATTTATGTTATAATAAATTATAATATCATGTAATGGTATTTATATTCAGTGCTTTACTGATAAAACAGAAACTAGGCCGATATAAAATAAGTAGCGGCACGCTGTGATGGCCGTTATGACGATTACCTTTAATACATTTATTTACATATACATTTGAACCATCAAATTGTTATTCTTTATAGTGATGTCTGTTTCTATATATATTTGCGTCTCATGTGCATATATACATTTTCATAGTTGTATTCAGTTTATTCAAATAGTAGCCTCTGCCCGCGACTTCGTTCGCGTGGCATAGATACTTTGGGTTAACGTTAACACGCAACGGAAGCTCTCAAGAGGAAAAAAAACCCGATTTTTAAACATTCTTCATTGGTGCTTCCGCTTCTATTGGTCTTAGCGTGATGATATATATATATGATGATCATATTATTCAAATCGGATCAGTACATCCTGAGATTTCCCTCTACAACGTCACAAACTCACAAACTTTACCTCTCTGTAATATTAGTATAGATATTAAATAAGCGTTTATATTTTTGTTATAATCAGCTACTACTTGCAAAACTAGTTCTAAATCCATAACTTATAGATACGACTTATATTTGATTACATTTTACGAAAATAAATTGATATTACACGTCACTATTTTAATATGTTAAGACAGCCATTATAGCGTGCCGCTGCTTTAATATAATTTCTTTTGAAAACTACGTACTTAGAAGTTAGATCTATTTATATTACAGGAGTATTGTATAAGAATCCTATTAGGATTGGATTTAAAAGTTAAAGAATAACATTCAAATGGTTAAAGGATATAAGGAACAATGTATTCCAGACCAGTATAAATAGACCCGTAAAGATGACCATTGATTGTGTGAAGTGGTTTTCGAGTGGCATCCACTCGAGCCCGGTAGAGTGGTCCACCTTCCGGCTGTGATTCGATTGGACAGTTATTTGATTAGAGTTAGCGACCGTGGACGCCACTGTGCTATTGATTGATACCTAATCTTCCGTTAGAATAGTAAATTGTTGCTGGAAACTTGAATCTATTTTGTTTTTATATATAAAGGTGTGTCAGGGATACAGAAAAGTATATATATTAATTTTCATCCAGTATAAAAGTCCTATTGTCTAACGATAGGTCGAATAAATATTGACGCTAGTTAAGCCGCAGGTTAAAGGTGGTTAATCTATAAACTAAAAATAAACATTAACAGTGTTATTACAAAAAAGTTAAATAGGTATTGAATACTTGCTTTTTCGTACTAAATGCACCGCGCTCGTCCGAGGCAAGTTCCTGCTATCCTTTTTTCGCAAATCTAACCGTAACCTAACCAAAGCGAGACAAAAGAGCAAGTAGGCGAACATTCAGCGAGCGCGGTGCATTTACTACGAAACCTTTTTAAAGCAAGTATTCAATACGTATTTAACATTTTGTAATGACACCTTACGTTTCTATACAATAGTAGTCTTACAAATGATTAGGATAAATATTTAAACCATTTGTTTTCGTTGTTATATAACCTCCTTTATTCTTACCACTATATAAGTTCCTCACGAAGTATTTAATAAGTTCATATTACAATGCAATATAGGATTAGCGCGGGGACACAATTACATAAGCCTCATGTTAGAATTACTTTTTACTACTTTGGAAACCTTAGTACGAACAGGTGGGTCACCTGATGTTAAGTTCGCTACGTCTTATCTTTGCCGTACTGTGAAGCTGTGGAACAATCTCCCGGCCAGTGTGTTTCCTCCTTCCTATGACCTGGGGTCCTTCAAGCGCAAACTGAAGAGACACTTACGCAAGCCGGCATGACAGCGGTTACCGGCGATGGATAGTATGTCTTTCGGTGGTCGCCACTGTTTTTGGATTATACTATGCTTACCATCAGGCATAGTACAATCACTTTGCCTTGCTATAATAAAAAAAAAGTGATCACTGCCACCCATAGACACTACAAACACCAAGTACAAAGAGTTGTAAGTGCGTTGCCAACCTGTGTTTGGGGGAGGGGAGAAAAGGAGGACATGGGCTTCCAGCGCTCTAACTGACTGAACGAAACGCAACAATGCAAGCACTGTTACTTCACATCGATGTTTCTGTGGGTCGGGAGGTGGTACATGAAAGCGGCTGGCAGCACGTTCGCGCGCCCTTATATACATAATCAATTCTATTGTATGATTTGTATTATTATCCAATTGAATTTTTTTTTCTAACAATTTTTTATGTATTTGTTTATAGACTATTTATACATAAAATTGAAAATATTGAAAAAGATTTACTTTTACATGGACTCGTTTTTTACGACATTTTTTTAACCACAATCTCATCTGGTATTAAATGGCGATTAGGTCTAAGATAGTTGCACGGGTTCGAGGAGCTGGGAGGCAGCTTTTAACAACCGGGTTGCCTTAGCTGGGTGCGGCGTGGGAAACGCCTGCCGGCGGGGGTGTTGCGGAGCTTGCTCTCGCTACCCCGGGACACTCCCATAGTAAAAAAAAAGGTCTAACATAGTAAACACACTTAATCTATAAAAGGGGACTGGCTCTCAAACGCAGCTGCCGGAAAAAACGAACAGGTGCCTGGCAATAGATTTACAACTTGAGGGTGGTAGCTATTCAGATGGACTTAAAAAAGCCCTATCACCATCTTTTTTATATTATAGAAGACAAATGAACAGGCGGGTCACCCGATGTTAAGTGATCACCGCCGACCATAGACACCAGCAACACCGTGGGAGTTGCAAATGCGTTGCCATCCTGTGTTTGGGTGGGAAAGGGGGAAGGAGGAGGGGAGAAGAGAGGGGAGGGAAGGTGAAGTGGGCATCCGGCGCTCTCACTGACCGAACGAAACGTAACTTCACGTCAGTTTTATGTGAGAGGGTGGTACTACCCCGAGCGAGCCGACACATTCATGCTGGAACCAGTAATAGCTTCAATCAAGCTCTACCACCTACATAAATGTTATGGTTTCTGTCAACGAAGGCTTCAACCCAGTTGCTAGGATTCGAACCTACGGCCATCGATGCAGTATCCGAACACGCTATCAACTAAGCCATGACTGCTTAAATTCTTAAGTTATTTCTGTTTACGCTATTCATGCACTGAAAAGTGAACGCCCTTTAACCATGCAACTATGTAAAATGTAATCAATAAAAATTTACATTTCATTGCATGTTTACACTCTTTTTTATTTTTGGCAACCAATATATTTAGTGGATTATACTGCCTTTGTCGAGTAAGCAATGATATACAAGTCTCTTGCTATCATGTTAATGATTTAACAAGATGGTGGCTCGCTTGTTAAAATTTTCCATTGAGTTTTTGCGACAAGTTGGAATCGATGTTCCATGGTATTATTATGTCCACATCACTAGTCCACAATAACCGTAATATATTTCGTAAAATACTACCAATATTACAAAATATAGAGTAATATAACACAATATTATGAATAAAATATAAAATCCACTTCATAACAGACTAAGATCCCGCAAAAAAAAACATGTTAATAGTTGTAAATATTTGAAATAAATTCATATCAGTAGCGGATTTAAAGGGCGGTAAACGGACGTGACCCCCACTTTAAACCGAGTAATTTAATTGTATTTATAATATTATTCTGAAGGCGTTTTAGCTATAACTTTTTCGTCTGAAAACTCTATATCCAATGGGGATTATTTAGTTTCGTCTCATTGTTATTCTCTATATTTCTGCCGCGTTTCCATAGTTTTCGAAGCCTGTGCAGGAATTGTCTTAATCGGTATCACGTTTTCAGATACATCTCTAAGTCTAAGTTATCTACCACAACTAAGTTAAATATATGTCGCCAAGCATATATTCGTGTATTTTAGCAGCTGAAATTGATAGCGAGTTTCCCTTAATTTGAGTATATTTACCACAGTAAACCACATGGTCATTTAATATCAAATAAGATTTTGGTCAAATGCTAAAACCTATTAAAATCATTTAACTCTACCCTTCCAATATATTCTTGATAATTTAATTTAATACCTTAAAAACTACGAAAAACTGCATCGAATGACCAACATAATATAAATACTAGACAAACTGGTCGTCCCATGTTTCAGACTTAGCAAAACCAGTAATAACACTAGTTACAATAAAGTTCTGAAGCATTTTACCGATTTGCACGATTAAGCACCATGTCAAGCGGGTTTTGGTATCAAAAGGGTATTATAGAGTGGATTAATATGTGAACGTTGATGATGTCTAGAATCCACTCCTCTCTGTGCATCTACTAAAACGATTGTATGATGTACTGGAAGTATACTTATATGTTGAAAAGATGTACTCGATCATGTTTCTTGCCAGTTCTTCTAGATGACTGGGCTTGTTTTCCGAACCGGAGGTAATTTTAACGTTCATACGTGCCTAAACTGAATAAAGAATTTTTGATCTGATCTAATAAGATGGCAACAGACACAGTGTAGACAGTTTTGGATAATAATAGGAAACTCGATTCATTGATGTAGTTAGAGTTTTAAGGACCCCCCCCTAGTAGAACTGTTGATCCGTCTCTGTTTAAGAGTTCACTGACCGTATTACGGTCATGTGGCATGGCCTTCAAGTTAGTAGTCCTAGATGGGACTATTGATAAGTGAATAAATTCAAGAATAAAATAATAGATAGAATAGAATAAATAAAATAAATAATGTAGGTGGTAGAGCCCCACTGAAGCTATTTTTGGTTTCAGCATGAATGGGTCGGCTCCTCCGGGGTAGTACCACCCCTCTCACAGATAACCGACGTGAAATAACAGTGCTTGCATTGTTGTGTTTCGTTCGGTCAGTGAGAGAGCCGGAGGCCCACGTCCCTTCCTCTTTCCTTCTTTTCCTTTCCTTCCCCTCCCCCTTCTCCCATATACAGGCTGGCAACGCACTTGCGACGTCCCCGATGTCGCTAGTGTCTATGGACGGTGGTGATCACTTAACATCACGTGACTTTTTTTTTTTTTTTTCGAGATGTCTACGCTATTGACCCAGCGAGGTCTTAACAGCTTCACCGGACTACTAAGGCGAGCGCTTAAGGCACTCAGCGGATTTTATTTTGGCAACCAGCTCAAGGGTGCACGGCACACCTCGGCTTGGCTGTTGCCTGTTGCATGCAAAATTGCGACCTATCTTAGCTAACCTAGCGAACTATTCATATATGTATGAGTTGTTGAAACGTATATGTGTACCAAGCATACATGTCTCAGCAACTCCTCCATATATTTATTATCGGAAAATTGAGAGTTTTTCAGTTCGACGAGGGAAATAAGTAAACCCTTCCACTTTCATGTGTAAGCGTGTAGGCGTGCACGTGTGTGGGGGTGACCGTGTAGTGTTGTAGCAGTGATGTATATTTGTGTATCACCGTATCGCGCAAGCAACGCACACAAGGGCTCCCTACCGAGGGATCGAACCTAGGCTTGAGCCGCTGCCGTGGGAGGCCTAATCGGGTGATAATATGGTAATTTAGGGTGTAAGGGGTGTCAAGTAACATCTTAAGACTTGAGACACCCAAGCCAACCTCACCTGCACGTGGTGCACCCTGCTGATCAACGAACAAGGCAATGGCGATAGTGGGGTGGTAGGGTTTATACAGCCCGACTGGGTCGCAACCACCATGTACATGGCGAAAAAGCCCGTCATAGTGACTCACTTTTGCGCGTCGCGTTTCGGGATCAGCCTGTGCATATCCAGTACCGGGTGACTTTCGTCATTATGGCCGGCGTGACAGCGGCGACCGACGATGGATGATCTGTCTCGCGGTGGTCGCCACTGTTCTTGGATTGTACTATGCTTACCATCAGGCATAGTACAGTCACTTTGTCGTGCTTCAATAAAAAAAAAAAAAAAAAAAAAAAAAAAAATTATTCAGAAAAGAATTATAACACAAACAAAGCTGCGGATAAAAGCTAGTTTTTACATACAAATCAATTAATAACTCACAAACTTATCTACAATCTTCACAGTGTTTTCCGCGTTAATATTTGAGTGTAGTATGTCGGAAAAACATAATGTTACTAGGGGTTGCTAACATCGGTGAACATGAAAAGCAAATTGTCCGGTGAATAATTGATCGGCTCTTGGAATAGGGTGCGTAAAAATCAATAATATTGTAACTGGTTACGTTTCTCAATGATCAAACTGTTCAAGATTTTGTTCTATAAATCCATACTACCTATTATTATAAAGAGGTAAAATTTGTGAGTTTGTGATTTTGTGACGTTGTAGGGGTTAATCTCATTAACTACTGGTCCGATTTGAAAAAATCTTTCAGTGTTATATAGATCATTTATCGAGGAAGGTTATAAGCTACATTTCATCACGCTAAGACTAATAGGAGCGGAGTACCAATGAATTATGTTTCAAAATCGGATATTTTTCCTGTTGAGAGCTTCCACTGCGTGTTAGCGATAGCCAAACTAACTATTCCACGCGAACCAAGTCGCAGGCAGTGGCTAGTAGTAAATACATTGTTTTAAATTGTACTTCTGTAAGAATATAATAGAAGAATGGCTGCCAAAAATCTATATTTATACTATAATAAAACTGTATTAAGGTCAAATCTGTACATTAAATATTTTCTGAAAATTATAATCGGAGTAGAATTTGTTATCAATATAGAAGCCAAAAATAATCTTTTTTTTTATTACCACGGCAGAGTGACTGCACTATGCCTGATAGTAAGCACAGTGCAATCCAAAAACAATGGTGATTGCTGAGAGATACGTCATCCTTCGTCGGCCACCGCTTCCATGCCGGCCTGCGTAAATGCTTCTTCACGTTACGCTTGAAGGACTGCATATTATAGGAAGGAAGGAACACACTAGCCGGGATATTGTTCCAATTTTTTGTATGTCTGTCTGTCCTTATGAACACGTATCACTCGAAAGTACTAAACCAATTTTGGGTGATACTTGACACAGTGATAACTAATATTATAAGGTTACATCTAGGATACCTTTTGTCCCATAAAATGCAAGGGATTCTCCAGGATAACGCACAAAAATCAAAAAAATTTAGATAATGAAATTCTTGAACAACTGTGGTACATTTTCTTTGCGCTATATGTATAGCAATCAGATTAGCTAAAAAATTAAACTATATTTCATCTCCTTATGCTTATTTTTATTCATTAATTATATATTCATAAATTTTAATATACGAGTGCTCGTCAAGCCGTCAAACGTCGACCATGGATAAAAAATCTTTTTCTCCTTTTTTATTGATAATTTTATTGATAACACTAGCTCATAAGGTAGCTACTAAACAAAAAAAAAATTAAGAAAATCGTCTGAGAAAACGAGGAGGGAGATATTTTTAGATATAAAAGGACTGTGTCAGGTTATGACTTTAGCGCCAGGTTTTATTTTAAATTAATTTGATTTGTAGGTGGTAGAGACACGCTGCAGCTATTATTGGTTTCAACATGAATGGGTCGGCTCGTTTCGGGGTAGTACCACAGAAAAGCGACGTAAAGTGCTTTTAGTAGTAGAAGTTCTTCCATTGTTGATTTTCGTTCGGTCAGTGAGAGCACCGGAAGTCTATGTCTTCTCCCTCTCCCCGCTCTCCTTGCCCCACCCCCTGCCCTGATATACAGACTGGCAATGCAATTGCTGCAACCCCTGGTGCTGATAGTGTCTATGAACAATGGTGACCACTTAACATCAGCTAAACCATATGTTCGTTTGCCTCCAGTGATAAATATAAAAAACAGAAAGATTTTTTCAAATTTTTATACTCCTTTTTGATCGAAAAGAATTACATAATATTCGCCGAAACACTCCCCCTCTTTCCACCACATAAGGCTAGTGAGATTCTCATGTAATTATTGAACGTTCCCATATAATGAAAGAAATCAACAGATTCTACCAAAATGGGAGGCAGTGAAGACTGGGACAATATCGTTTAAGTTCCGGACAAACGAACCGAATGGGATGCTTCTGTTCAACATGGGCGCGAAGCCGCCACGGGTAGGTTGCACGGTAAGGGGTGGAGCTTTTGGGGTTACATCACTTAAAAGATAAACCTTCCCTCATCGCCATCAACGGTTAGGGCTTTATCACCAAGATCATGTCTCATCAAGTCTATTTGTTATTGGGAATTGCTTTTGGTTTAGATCAAATTTTGCAACGAGAATAATTACCACTTAGGGTAGAAAATAAGGGAAGTATATTTGGAAATAAGTCCTTCAGGTTCTCGCTTAGGATCAAGATTGTATAAAGTTTGGTTTTTCTGGGTGTGCTCACAGTTTATCGTAAAAAAAATTATAATTGAATTAAAAGAGATTATATCCTGATATAATTATTAAATATCAATTAAGGATAAAAAATAAGCAATGTCGAATAAGAAGAAGTTCACTTTCAAATAAAGAGTATATATCATTACTAGGCTCCAGGAAGGTGTCAGAATAAACTCATAATATATTACGCAATGATGACGGAGAAAATATAGTATTAAATTTCAGTAAATTGGCAAAGTAAACTTTGTTAATAATTCATGTTTAATATGGCTAGATTTAATTGGTTTTTAATGCAGTTCCCAATAGCTCAGTCTCAACGGATATAGAAATTGGTTTAGATGGAGTCCTTTTAACAATGTAAGATTTTTTTAAATTAAATTTATATTAAACGAGTGCAGAAAGCATTTTTCGTATGTCTGATGAATCATAAATTGAATGATTAGAAATGAGAAAATTAATGCAAAACTAAAATAACCCTGATTTCGAAGCTACGAAAATTTGGAAATTTATACAGATCTTATCAATGGTGTCCAAATTATTTAATTTTTTGATATAGCAATAGTGTTCAATTGGACTGCCATACACGACAACATATATTATAGGAGACATTCCTAGAAGTAACCCATGTGTATCCAATAACCATAGCTAGATATCTATCTAATAGAGAATTTATACTTGATTTGGTTACTTTAATTATGCGCATGAATTATTTCTTTGTTTAATTATCATCTGCTCTGGAATTCAACTGTGACTATCATAAACCATAGTGAAATCACTTTGCCTTGCTACCAAAAGAAAATGTATAAATATGAAACTCCAAAAGCTTTTGGTGAACTTTAATTTCAATCTTTAACACAAACAAGATTAAGTACTTAAAATATCTTGCACGGTTAAAATGGGACCTCCCTTCCGTTCTACAAATATTTGAGATTGGCTTGATTAAGCCACTTCATGTAACAATAACCGAGATTCAGTGAGATTTTGATTAAAATCTTTAATAAGATTAAAATTTTGAGCGATCGAAGTAATCCGTTGAGACTTTTGCATGGTAGGATCGAGAAAAAAGGTGAGCATTCAGAGGACAAATAAAAATTTAGGGGAATTTGTGTAAGGTACCTTATAAAGTTTCACCCACTTATGTTGAAATATGTTTGTTATCTGGTACGCACTGTAGAACCCAGAGCACTGGTAAGCGAACACCCCGGCACATTTCCAAAAATCCCAACATCAAAGCTGGTTTCCAAATATTGTCGGTTATGTGTTTTTTTTGTGTTTCAAAATTGGACGTTTCTTCATGTTGAATTGGCATATTTTTCGTTTTAAAAATACGTATCCTATATCATTATATATATTTGTGTATATAATTAATAAAATTGAATGTATTTCTTTTGCGTCGAATATCAATAGGGGTATTAGGAACCTTTAATATAAGAGCTGTAACAGCTTTAGCAAAGGCTTTATTAATACCTACACAAATTCGCACAATAGGATATATAAGATTATTATTAGCAGTAGATTTAGATATATTGATATATATTATTTCTTTATAAGCTATATTGTTTACGTATTTTATATTATGTAATTCGCTGTAGATAGCTACGTTAGCTTCGGATGTTGATAGAATTTTATTGGAATTTGCATGTCTCGTTCATATGGAATGCCGGTATTCAAATTGTTTGTGAATAGTTCGCAATTTGCATGTATAACTTCTGCTGAATCTTTTTTTATTTCATTCGTGTTACCACGGATATTCGATTTATATTGATTTTTGCCTTCAATTTCTGATAGACAAAATGTAAAGTTTAAAACGAAGCAGCGCATCTTTTAATACCATTTCAGGCTGACCTGTTCGCTGTTGAGATGTTGAACGGATATATATACGTTCATGTAGACCTAGGATCTGGTGGAGTCCGAGTGAGGGCATCTCGTAGAAGAGTCGACGATTCTCATTGGCACGAGTTTCTGTTGCGTAGAAGTGGAAGAGATGGCAGGGTCACCGTTGATGGAGCCAACGCTGAATTTAAGACACCAGGTATGTAACATGTAGAATTCTGAATCATTCTTTCTGTAATATTACACAAAATTATATTAGTGCGTGTCTTTACCCTCCCAATACGTTCTTAATAATTTAATGTAAAGCATGATTTATGGGAGAGTAGGGTAATTGAGAACGGCGGGTAATTGGAAACAGTTAGATAAATAGTACATCTCCCCGTACTACACCGTCGCGAACCTATTCTACGGCTGAATGCAGAGCCATTTATTGCGTATGCGAAAGTGGGTTTGAAAGGAGGCACTAGTTTTGTCACGGTAAGTCGAACAATTATTTTTGTATTTTTGATATAATTTCTGTCATCAGTTATAACATAAGTAAGTATCATATTTTTGAGTTGAAAGGTATTGTGTTTTTGTTTATATCATACACATAGTATCTGTTTTCAAATGCAACATAGATTGAAGGTAATAAAAAATGCTTTTGAAAGTGGCGGCAATTTTTATGTATATTGACTGATTCGGGTAATTGGGAACGACATTAGGTGAGTAATTTAGAACGTTCCCAATTACCCCTTACCCTCTTAATTACCCATAGTACTGCTGGTTGATTGTGTAAAAATATTTAAACTTTACAAATTATTTCAGATGTCTCGTAATTACGTAAGAAAGATCGATCAAACGTTTTTCTTAATTACCTCATAACATTTTCATTTCCCCCACGAGATGATCTCAATTACCACAGGGTATCGGTTAAACAAGAACGGATTTTTTTTTGTTTTAGTTAATATTTTTATTAAAACGTAAATTTAAAATAACGTTTTATGACTACTAAGTATATAGATAACTAAAGTTCATGTAGCAATAAAATTTGATTTAGTTTATAACTTTTTTCTATTATTTTTTAGCGTTTGAAGTTAAGTGTTCCCAATTCCCCCACTCTCCCCTAAATACTAGAAGCTCTGGTCAAACAAACTGGTCGTCCCATGTTTTAGACTCAGTAAAACCAGTATGAGATATTTAGATAATAAATGTTCTACAACATAGTCCCAAAGTGTATTACTGATTTTTTTTTTTAATGAAGCACGACATAGTGACTGCACTACGCCTGATGTTAAGCATAGTACAATCCAAAAACATCGGCAACCACTGAGAGACATTATCCATCGCCAGTCGCCGCTGTCATGCCGGCCATAATGACGAAAGTCACCCGGTACTGGATATGCACAGGCTGATCCCGAAACGCGACGCGCAGAAGCGAGTCACTATGACGGGCTTTTTCGCCATGTACATGGTGGTTGCGACCCAGTCGGGCCTTAAAACCCTACCACCCTGATTTGCCGGACTATAAGTTTAAGTACCATGTTAAGCGGATTTTGGTGTCAAGAATCTATTATAGTGTCGATCAATATATCAAGGATGGTGATGTTTGGAATTTACTTTTCTCGGTAGGATATATTGTATTCTCAAAACGATGGTGACATGTAATGTATTTTAAATATATAAACAAAGCGACTTGGTATTACATGGATCTCACAATTTTTTACGGTAGAAGAAATTAGGTGGGAGACTTAGTATCTTTTTACAAGTTTTGTTTTTGATGACATATTAACCCTTAATTTAGCAAAATATAAAATGCAGTAAAAACCATTTTTTTGTTGTAACTCTAAATGATACACATAAAACTATTATAGAAAAATAATAAAAAAAATCTGAAAAGCTTAATTCTCCTGAAAACTTATGTGGAGACGCAAGCGCCGAATACCGGCGGGTATCCGTCGTCACAATGACGAGGAAAAATAGTGACGGGAAGGAAGCGGGAAGTCGTGCACTGACCTGGCGGTTTCTCCTGCAGCGTATTCTCCTCCACGACCGCGTACAGCCGCCCAGAGCACCTCCAGCAGCGCACTGCGATTTCACCTTCACAATGATCACTACAAAGTCTAGTATGCGGAACTATAGTCTCCACCGTGCGGGTGCGGGTTAGCGAAATGTTACAGGTTTTCACCTATAACGGCGCGATATTTCTCCTAATTCCTCAATGGAATCAGGAGCGCGGGAGCAGAAACGAAGTAGCGAAAAAATATATAGGTCACGTCAGCGCGATAAGGACGTTACGAGAAGCAAGTATGGCGGCAACCGATTGTGCACGACTGGAAAGGGGTGGGATATTTGGAGTTGTTGCAAGGTATACTAGATGGCGTTACCATTATGTATGCCACAACATACATTGCCAATAACTTTACGAAGTATGAAATAAAAAACACGATCTTTACATTCAGAATTAAATATTCGTACAATTATACTTTAAAAAAAAATAAGTAAAACATTTTTAGGAGTTGAATAAAAATTACGCTCTTTTATGGTACTCAATTTGGCAGTTTCTAGAATTTTTCTCTGTTACAAAACAAAGGCGGACTTGGCATTTTATGCATTCTACAACCGTTAGTTTAGAGCATAGTCGACATCGAGTGTAAGGAGGCATGGTTACAACACCCATTATTATATGTATGGCTAAAAATTCTCGCAATTTGTCTGCAGTCAAACCAATGGTACATCCAATGGTACGTTTTAGAAATTGCATACGCTTTTTTTTGTTCAACAATATCTGCTAAAATGTCAGGGGGGAAAACATGTAGAAATACTCCAGTAGAAACAAGATTTCAACAAAATTTTATAACACTAAGTATGAATGCAGGTTTCACGTGTTATTTACAAATTCTTAAACAAATGGAATTTCATGGAAATAAAATTTAATTTTTAAAGCTTTTATTAATGGACCTGCTTATCATTCATATAATTTGCACGTTCCGAGAACATATTGACTATATTTACATTGAATTCTCATAATCTCTTCAATCTTCAAAAAAAGTCTATCGACATTTGATGATAAGGTTCGCTTTATCTTAATTCTAGGCGAATCGAACCAACTGGAACTCGATGGACCGCTCTTTGTGGGTGGTCTCGGTTCAGAATATTCAGCCTCGCGTACGCCACCAGCTCTGTGGACGGCTGCTTTAAGACAAGGGTTCGTCGGCTGTATCCGAGATTTGGTGCTGAATGGCAAGCCACAAGATTTGACTGCTTATGCGAGACAGCAGGATTCGGGTGAGCTTATCTTTACTTAACAATACCTTTATTATTTCTATTTTTCTAGAACCAGGCCCTAATATACGAAATACAGTATAATTTAAAATTTATAGAAATTTTATCTTATGGCTTACAGTATGCTTATTAATATATTTGTTTCCAGCGTCAGTCCGCCCAGCATGCCATGTTCTGATGAAACAGTGTGTTAGTTCTCCGTGCCAACACGGCGGTGTCTGCTCTGAAGGTTGGAATAGACCATTGTGCGATTGTTCCGCGACGAATTTTGGTGGGCCCACTTGTGGAAGAGGTAATTTGTGAATGCAGTAATGTGGATTTAATTTGCTTTTATTTCAGATAAACTGAAACTCGGGTAAATCACAGAAGAAATTTATAAAACGATACGATTGCATTAGAAACATAACGCATTTATTTATATTGGTTATCATATTCTTATGAGAAATAATTGTAATTGTTTATTTGCAGATAATTATAAATTTTGTACGTTTTAGTTTTGTTCATATCTAGAGAAACGTTGCAAAAAAAATTAATACATTTACGCTCCTCGATAAATTAAATGTCGTTTGCTTCAGAGGAAATTTATTTTGTATTCGTAAAAAAAACGTTCAGTTATAAGGCAACAGTACAGAATTGATATCTCAAAACAATGAAATAAATGTGTTGTTTTCTAAATTTTCATATTAATTGTAGTGTGAATGACAATATTTAAATTTTAGAATTTGTTTATTGACATTATTATCATTAGTGTGGTTTATATATATATAGTATATATATATATATATATATATATATATTAGTACTCGGAGCAATAATGTTCATTTTTATAAAGTCTATTAATCAAAAACATATGATGAGCTGCAGAATACCAATATTACATGTACACAGGCCCCTATACTACGCGTCTATATTCTGACGCAAGCCGCGCAAGCGCTATACGGCCAGTAATGCTAACGTAAGATGTCATGACGCGAAATTACAAATTTACCTTTTGCCAAAAATACCGCTCAAAGTACCTAAAGAAGATTACACTTCAAAAATCATATAGACTGATTATCATACAGTTACACTACAGTCACTGTCTTTCCCGCATGAAGATTTCTTTCATTTGTTACCGTTGGTATTCGCTCCTATGTCCAGAATAAACTTTATCGGGATACATCGCGGTGCGCTATATATACCTATCAATTAAATGTGTAAAAAGTTCTAAGAGATTGTCGGATGTCGATGGGAAATAATACTCCGGAGCATAGATTTCGACTTGTTACAAAAACTCCCTGAAAAGTTCTCTAAGAAGACCATCTTGTTAGTTTATTTAAATTATCGCAAGACACTACTAGAAAATGGCAGTGATAATCTACTGAACGATTGGTCACCAAAAAAAAAAACTCAAAATGGCTTATTTTAAAACCCCATTGTAATTCATTCCCACGAGCAATAGCTCATTATTTGTTTACTTGTAACGAATTCACATACAGATGAATCATTTATTTATTATATTTCAGAATCCCCAACGATTTTCCTGAATGGAAGCCAACACCTGACTGCCGCACTAGGACCTGAGCACGTGACGCAGACGGAAGAGCTTATGTTCAGATTCCGTACCGGACGAGCTGGCTTGCTCCTGAGGACTGCTTCAGAACATTCCGCTGATAGAATAGAATTAGCTGTAGCGGCCGGACGCGTTCGAGCGAGCGTCAGGCTGGGGGATAGGGAAAAGGTCTATATATAGTATCATCATAATTAGCCTGTAAGAGACCCACAGCAGGGTCATAGATTTGTTCCCAAATGAAGGCATTGGCATAATCAGCCACGACGTATTGTCGATTTCAAAATTCTGAGAAATCCAAGATTTTCTCACGTACTACAAGAATAATTCTGAAGTTCAAGTTCAGTCCCCGCGATGTTTTCCTTCTCAGTCAACTTTTAGTGTTACCAATTAAATTTAGTAAATGTACGCAAAATTCCGAAGAATTCTTTGGTACACACCGGGGTTCGAATCTGTGAACATCGGGTTGAAATTTCACCGGCCAAACGACTAGTCCACCACGAGATTCTATTATATAGATGTATTAAATGTTATTAATGTAACAATATTTCAAGGTAGTGTCTATTCGTGACTTTGCTTATTTTAATGTGGATTTAATTTATCTCTCGGCAATAGTACATTGTTCTGAACAATGTTCCTAGTTCTTTTTTGTACCTCTGATAAATTTAATAAAAAATTAATAATCGGTTGGGTAGTTAAAGCTGATATACCCTAAAACAAACGTACATTCGACTTCATAGTATCAGTAAGAATGAGTAGTAGGGTGGCCCAAAAAAACTTTTAAGTTTTTTTAGGTATTTAATTACATATATGCATTTTATAAAATGTGTTTTTTCAAAATTCGTTATAGTCCCAAGCAGGAGTTATGTTATGCTGGTGCGATAGTAGGGGTGTAGGATAAATAAACAAATATATGGTGGCGACATAACCTACTGATTTTGAAGGTGTGTTTTTGGGAAATTGGTTGTGGTCCTAACCAAGAGTTACATTTTACTGGGTGGTATAGTAGGGGTGTGGGGTTAAATGAACTGGTTTATGGTAACAGAACCTACTGGCGGGTAATAACGTGGCGGATGAGGCATGGCATACGGTTCGGTTCTCGCGTCGCGCCTCAAACCTGAAGCTGCAGGTTGACGGTGCACAGGCCGTGCGCGGTATGTTATGTACGTATGCACGGGGCACCTCCCGCACACTTTTGTTTTACCCCTCTACCTGACACGCACAGGTTTGGTCTTCCAGTGCTGCTTTCTCGTTCTCCATGCCTATTAGCATATGCAAATTAAGAATATAATGATCTCCAACATTAAACTTAACAATTCTGAATTCAAACGATCATAAATACATTGTGTATTCTGGTAGGGCTCTTTCTAAGTATGCCCGGCTTGCTACTATAATCTAATTGAGAAACTGAGACCAAACACTTGTTCGTGTGTTCTGAGAAATGAACTTGAAAGCCAGTTTCACTATAGGACTAGCGTGTTTACTTTTAGACTGTGTTGCAATATACCAATAAGTGAAAGTCTGGTGAAACGTATAACCTATAAAGTACTAAAAAGAAACTTTCCATACAATTAATTATTATGCCATATGAATTGGTTTTGTTGTAAACTATCTTTACATAAAACCTTATATAAATATTGTTTCCTTTGCTTAGTCCTCTCTTTTTACGTGTTCATAGTTTAACTTAGGAACCCCCGAAAGGCGTGCCTTTTCATTAACATTTTCGTGTAAGTGACTCCATTAAATTGTGTAGTTTCTTTTCATATAGTTAGGAGTTCAATAAATACTCCCTTTTACAACGAAGGCTAAAGTAAAATCTATATTTTCTTCAAACTATCCTTATTCATTTGAGAATAAATGTGTAAATTATGAGTATACACTTGCTATATATATATATATAAACATACAATATAGAATCAAAATATACAAAACTAGAAAGACCAATAACTGATGGAAAAAACTAATAAAAGTTAAGATCAAGAATAATGAAAGAACGAAAACGTAGCACCGTCTAATCCAAGACTTACATCAAATTTGATTTTATCCGAAAATTGGGGTAAATTCAAATTTGTTGGCACTTTTCAAATGTAATTTTGGAAAGTTGCATTGATGTTAGATGTCCTGTTTGTATGTAGTTTGCTTCGTTTTGGTTTTTTTTCTAGCTGGCACTTTGTATCCACCTTTCTGTTGTACGCTTATAATTTCTTACTTTATTTATTGTTTATTTTCTTTCTACTGTATTATCCCTTGTGCTGTGAACCTATCAGATATCTTAATCGTTTAATATCTTTTATGATGTATTATCAAAATCATCATTCGTTTCAAATGAAACTTCAGATGTGTCCTTTTCTACATATATAATTCATTTAATATTTTGACTGTTTCCAAGTCTATTTTGAATTCCAATATCTTTATTGTTTCATTTGAGATGAATTTGGTCTTAAATTCTAAAAGTAAATACTACAAAATATTGTTTTGATATTCCTTACACCAAAATAAATCCTATATAATAGAAGAACCATCAATATTCAATAGTAATTAATAACAATTACTAACAAAATAATTAATTAGGTAATCAAATTAAGACAATCAGAGTTGCGGAGCCTCTTTTTAATTATAAAATACTGAGTGGAATATAAACTGCAAATAAAGAAGTCATTATTTTCAAAGATAATTGTTCAAAGAAAAATTGAATGTATCAGTATATACACCTCGATCTAGTGAAACTTCTTTGGCTTGTCTATATTAAATTATACAATAAGGATGATCATAAACTATATACTATACGAAGTCCCGTATTACAAATAGAAACCCAAACATTTACTCTTTTTGGTATATTACTAGTCTTAGACACACATACATATTTACACTTACATAAAAATATACCTACATACTTTAAACCCGTAACTCAAAATTTTTCCTACAGCGCCAAAAGAAGTTTCACTACAAAAGGACGTTAGTTCCTATAAAAGGAAACAATAATAATCACATGTATACATATATTATACGAGACGTTCTATTTCAAAATGAGCTAAATCTTATTTAAGCCGTTCCTAAAATGTTACGTGTTTTTTCAAGTCTTCAAATTTTATGGAATCTAATGGAGGGCGAAATTTGAATTTCCTTTTCGGTCCCAAAAACCTGCAAATCTTAAAAAAAAATAAACATGATATATGAACGATTACAATTGGATTCAGTTCATTTCGAAGTATAACGACTCAAGTTACAAATCGTATTTGAACGCTTATGGTTTACTTTGATAAAAAAAATGTCTATATGCTATAAAAAATGTAAAATTATCCTTGTAGTTTTTTATAAATATACTTCTTTACTTCAAAGCTTGCCACTATAGCCTCTGCTCTCTGTAAATACCTCTTCAATAGGCTGATAAAGTTGAATTATAACTGTATGGTTTGCTAATTTTCTTTTGATTTTAAGGTCAATGTTGTGGCTAGGCTATATCTACTACGTTTGAGCTATGGAATAATTACTCTCCGCTCTCATTCACAGCTGAAACGATTTTAGGCAAAGCTTCGACTTTAGAAATATCAACGTTGCATTTGGGTGGTCTTTATCACCCTGAAGAGGAAATACAGATGACCTCTACGTTACCGAATTTTGTCGGTTATATACAGAAGTTTGTTTTCAACGGAATCCGATACATCGATCTGGCGAAATCCCTCGGTGTTAGTGTTAATGAAGAAAACAATAACATATATGACACTTCGAATATAATATTCAATGGGAAATTTGTTAAACCGGATTCTTTGAACGTCTATAAGTCGGTAACTTTTAAATCAAAACATACGTACGTCGGTCTGCCGTTGCTCAAAGCGTATGCGAGCACGTACCTTGACTTCTATTTTCGTACGAGCGAGATGGATGGATTACTGTTCTACAACGGTGGAAAGAAACAGGATTTCATAGCGATAGAGTTGGTGAACGGTCATGTGCATTGTGTGTTTAATCTGGGTGATGGAGTGGTCACGATGAAAGATAAGTTGAAAAATTTTCTGAATGATAATCGATGGCATACTGTGTCCGTGAGGCGACCGACACCGAAGGTTCATACTCTGCAAGTTGATGACGATATGGAAATGCATACAACAAGTAAGTGGTAATATATACTAATATTACAAAGCTGGAGGGATTCTTTGGTTGAACGCGCTAATCTCAGGAATTACTGATCCGCTTTGAAAACAAAATTTAGTCTATATACCATCAAACTAAGACCAGTAAGAGCGGAGTATCAATGACGAATATTTCAAAATTGGGGATTGTTTTCCTTTTGAGAGCTTATTCTGCGTGTTAGCGTTAGCCTACGTGGACGAAGTCGCAAGCAGAAGCTAGTTATGTATAATAGCCGGGTAATGACAGTTAAAACTTATTATTAAAAGTGTAGTATTATTTAGTACATTTAGATAGAAGCTGTGATCAAATATTTAAATTTCTGACGACAATTTGTTGTTAAGTGGTTTTATTCATATATTTGCTTTTGCTCGCTGTATAGTTAACACAAGTATATTTACGTCTCGAGAATAGTATATTTTTTCTGGACTAAATTTATACTATATTATTTTTTATATCCCTGACAATGTGTATACAAAATCTTATAATGGTTAATTGAGTAGTTAAAGTGTGGAATAACAAACAAAATAAGTCACTATTAGGTACATTTATAATATTATTTAAGAATATAGAAAACTTAATAATACCACATCAGTTATTTGATTTATCTTCGATTTACATCATAATCGTGCAATTTAAACTTCACGTATTGTAGAAGTTACATATACATATAAAAGATTGGTTTGTCCGGGTCAATATCCGAAAGAAATGATCCGACTTTCATTAGACTTTTACTACCAGACGCAGAAGTTTACATAGTATTTATTCAGATAAACAATATTGCGCTTTTCCGCAAAGTCTAAGAAGTAATAATAACATTAAAAAAAGTATTTTAAAGTTAACAGAAGGTTTCTAGGAGTTACACAATCATGAAAACTTGCCATTAATAATGAAATGAAAGACAGCTACCAAATAATGCAAAAGACGCGGGTAAGTTGCAATATACAATGGCATTGTCAGTATTGGGGCCGCCGCCCTGTCAAATATCTATATGAACGGCGACACCTCTCGGCCTCGTACGTCACCGGCCCGCGGTTAGGCGGGGTTAGGTGGAATGAGGTGAGTGAGAGGTGAAGCGAGGCGAGGCGACGTTCCCCGGCGTTGGGCGGGCGTAGAACTCTCAAAGATGGTAGAGAGAGCGCCGGTAGCCCGCCTCGGTGACGACAGTCGGATGCCGGTCTTGATGTCCAGAAGGGGCTCTCTATGATGTGCAATAATGCACGAGCCAGTCGATTAAGGTGGTAGCTTTTGCGGAAGCGGAGGTCGGGGTGGTCGCAAGAAAACAACGTGGTTCTCATATAATGACCGCGTCCCCGAGCCAACAGAGCACTACTGTCAATATCAATAATTACTATACTGCGTGCTCGTACCACTCGATGTTATTGCAATCAGATTTGCAATCAGACTACTCAATGTTGTCACGACGAATTCTATGTTCAGACTACTCGATGTTATCTCTATGAGCTCTGCGATCAGACTACATGATGTTATCTCTATGAGCTCTGCGGTCAGACTACTCGATGTTATCTCTATGAGCTCTGCGATCAGACTACTCGATGTTATCTCTATGAGCTCTGCGATCAGACTACATTCCGGTACCGCGCCGACCGTGCTTATAAGCAAAATCTGCGGCGGGTACCGTTACACGAAGCGACTCTATCGTTTGTG
>JACEII010000006.1:9749298-9761935 GCA_014332785.1 Antheraea mylitta
TACGTGTAAGCTAATGTGTGCGCTACTTAACGTGTGCGTCGCCAACAGTCAGAGTATACTTTACTATGGGTATCAAAATAATTCTTTGTATTTTGTGTAAATATCAATATGTTGTTCTTTTCTGATGCACAATTACCATATTTCATGTATGGAATTTTTAATAGACATTGCCTTAATTTGTTAATGTACATAAACATGGCGCGCACCAGCAGCTGCTTGGCGATAGATTTTCAACTTAAGGATAGTAGGTGGTCAGACAAACATAGAAAAAGTCTTACTGGAGTGGTGACGATCACATCCATACAGGCCGGGTTACCGAATCTAAGTAGTTGACTGTAAAAATTGTCTGTAGGTAGATAGATATCTCTTTAAAGTAAATGTCGAAAGTATTCCTTTATAACCAGGATAAAGGCTTAGTTACCCGAAAAGGCTTCTTAACCGCCGTTAAGGAAGCACCAGCTTTTCAAATAATACACATAAAACATCCAAACACTGATTCCCGTGCTCCGCCAAAACTGCCGAAGAAGTTCGAATGCATTAGCGGGTTACGGGCAAGTGACTGCTTATCTCCGATTTTTGATTTATATGTAACGTGTCAAAAAATTTGATAGTCGATCAATTTATGCCCCTACCATCAAGCGAATACAAACCATAACTTTTAGGTTCAAATTTGATGCTAGAACTAGACAGCGTGCTATACGTTGGAGGTGTTCCGAAAGATATGTACAGTTCCCTACCAGTGGGAGTGTTGTCGAGGCAAGGGTTCGAAGGTTGCATATCGAGTTTAGATCTACCTGGTGAATCACCATCATTATTAGAAGATGCTGTAGTGCCTAGCTCTTCTCTGGGTTCCGGGTGTGAAGGTATTTAATCTTTGTTATTTTACCATTTAATTCCTCAAACAAACTTATTATTCTACATTGCATCATTATTAATTTTTCAAATTCAGCAGGTTTACGTTTATTTATATACATCTACATTTATTTAAACTTAATTAAATACTTCCTTAATGTTGGTAATTGAAACATTCATGAATTCTTGTTCAATTTTGACCACTAGACGGATAACTCGTATCAATAAAATGTATGAAGTTTGATACATTGTGATAAAATATTATACAAATAAGAACTTAATGAATACTATTAAAAGACAAAATAACTATAATAATTATGGAGGTAAACGTGTTTTCTTATCTTTTTGGATATATGCAGTCGCCAGGAAATAATTTTACCATCTGGTCTTTAATCAAGCCAGTTCGAAATAAAAAGTACAATTTGGTCTTGTTGTACTGTAACACTTGGCCATATGAAAACCTGAGTGTTTGAATTTTTATTTATATTGTACCTATTTAGTTAAACAATAAAATATGTACAAAAGAAACGGTTGCAATTTATACTCATATTAGCAGGCCCGGATGACGTTATTCCGACCTGATTACAAAAAAAAAATCCGTAACAAATTATATACCAAAACCTTTTAAAATCAAAATCAAAATCAAAATATCTTTTATTCAGTTTAGGCCTTAGAAGGCGCTTATGAAAGTCAAAGCTACCACCAGTTCGGAAAACAACCCAGTCCTTGAGTAGAACCAGCAAGGAACTCGATTTGGTACTCTTCACGGTACATATTTTTGCAAAACATAAATAGTTACATCATTTTTGGTGGATGCACAGAGAGAAGCGTCATTTCCAGATATCACAACTGTTGACATATTGGTCCACCCTATTATATTAGACGTTACCCTTTAGATGGTAAAATTTCAGTTGGCATGATTTTAGAACTCACTACCTATGTCAAATCGGTAACGGGTTTTGGGATTTTATTATTAAACCTAACTCTATTACTTATAAATTGTTATTGGAATTAGTGAGCCTCAAGCATGGAATGGTCAATTTGTTGCAGTTTCTAGTATTTAAATTATGTTGGTCTTTTTCATGAATCATCTTATACGCTGATGAAAACTGCATGAAAATTCGTTCGGTAGTTTTCGAGTTTATCGCAAATCGACAGACAGACGTTGCAGAGAATTTTGTTTCATAGTATGTAATGATATTTCTAGTGTCTTAGATATTTAAATATTGTTCTTTTCAGGTCCAACGAAGTGCACTCATAACGCGTGCTCCAACAAAGGGGTGTGTGTCCAACAGTGGAACACTTATGTTTGCGATTGCGACTTGACTTCATTCACAGGACCAACCTGCTATGATGGTAACAAACTATGCTACAGTTGACACCTTAATTTTACATACACGTTGGAGCAAATGCTATTTATCTATATTTCTAGTTTTTATATGCCCAGAACGGTTCAAATTTTGCCTTTATAAGGGTTTTAGTTTTTTTAAATCTTCATGTCTTAGATATCGAAAATTTGCAAATCTTAAAAAATAACGTAAAATATTAGAAAAGGCTAAAATTGGATTTAATTCAAGTTGATATGTAACGATTTCATTATCTTTTAACGTCACTACTAAGTCCAAATGTTATCGTTTGGTTACAGAATCAATAGCATACGAATTTGGACCCGGCCGTGGTATCATCACGTACACCTTCCCACCGAGTTCTGTCGCCGACACAGAGACTGACAGGGTCGCACTCGGGTTCGTCACCAGCAAATCGGATGCTGTTCTGCTGAGAATCGAGTCCTCGAACACTCAAGACTACATGCAGATGGAGATAGTGAGTAGGAATAATTTCATCAAATTTGAAACCCCAAAAAGACATTGAACGATATCTTATTTACTTGTACGTGAATCTATAAATAATTAATTATTTTAATTCACTTTTCATCATTCTGCTACGTATGTTAGATCCAACTTTATTTTAGTCTCGTACCTTTCAATGTGCCATTAAAAGAAAATTTTTTAGGTTGTCCCATTTTTGTTGATAAATTGTGTCTTGTAGATTCGTGGGAACCTGTTCGCGGTTTACAATGTGGGTGGTGGGGAGCAGCCGCTGGGCGAGGAGTCGTCCCGGGTGGATGATGGTGCGTACCACGTGGCGCGACTCACGAGGAACGGGAGCGCCGCTTCTCTTCATCTCGACGACTACGCTGTCAATGTTCGCCATCCACATGGTAAATATCAATCCCTTTCCTTCCCCCTCCCCTTCTCTCCCTTTCCCTCGCCGTCCCCTGTTCCTTCCCTTCCTTTATCGTCTCTTCCCTTCCTTTCCCTACCAGGATTATTTTATATCCTACTAAGTTTTGTTTCTTGTTAGAGCCGACATATCCCTCGGTAACTGTACTTTTATTTTAAATGAAAAGGCGACCCTATATGGGGAAGATTTGACGACCCATTAAATAGTTAAGACGTAACCAACCAACAGACAAACTAATATATAATATTAGTAAGGATATAAATAAAATTCAATTGCCGAATACATGTACGCGCATTATTATGGAATAGCTGCACGTTTTCGGTAAATTCTTTTGTGTATCTGTAATTCTTAGGACTTGCGTTTGTATGTGAGGAAATGTTGGGAAAATCGTATGAGAAAAGGGAAAAGATGGATTTACAAAAATTTCCATATAAACGTAAGTGAATCAGACAGAAAACAGTAGACAGATGCTCTAACATATTGACAAAATAAACAAATTTATATTTATTTGCCATTTAATTTAATTATATAATTATAATATAAGGAAATAACTGATTCCATTTTTTTTTTGATAATACAAAGTTGGAGCGTGCAGCTGGTATTCTATAATCAATAAAGTAAATATTATCAAAATGGTAATTAATTTTCATACATCTTATGTCTCTGGAAAGCTTTTGATTGATTCTTTCCTTGTAGTAATCCGGTGGAGCTGTTAAAACCTTGTTAGGCAAATAGTCTAGCCATTTCGAGAAAAAAAATCTTCAATAATAATGACTTTGGTGATACATTTTATTTACTCAAAAATTCAAATACTGTTACAATACTACAAAGAATTATTTACAACAAAAAGTGACCCTTTATTCCTTAGAGTGGGAGTTACGTACTTAAGTACTTTTTTATGTAGAAAGTTTTCGTTCTATTAACGTTGCTATAATTTGTAACTAGGTGGCTCTGAACTGAACTTTTTTACCGTATCAAAATATACAGATTTTCTCTAATCTAGCGGGCCTGACAGACGTCCCGCCATGATAAAAATATCCTTGACAAATTATTATTACTAAATCATCCACGGGTGTAAACCGCATGAAAATCAATTCGATAGTTTTTTTAGTTTATGGCGAACAGCCAGACAGACAAATGCGGTAGGGGACTTTATTTTATACTATATATAACTGGATTTTGTAAAAGGCCGGCATAGTCTAAATACTAGGAACCGTGACAAACTGGTTATCCCATGTTTTAGACTTAGTAAAACGAGTAATAGTTTTTTGGGAAATAGTGTACGGTTCTATAACAAAATTCCAAAGGATATTACCGATTTGCCTGATTGTGAATTTAAGCGCCATGTCAAGCGGGTTTTGGTCTCAAAAGGCTATTATAGAGTGGATCAGTATGTGAACGATAGTGATGTCTGGAATTGACTCATCTCTGTGCATCCATTAAATTACTTTTCCATTAAAAGTTTCTGTCATGTATGTAATATAGTCTAAATATTATACATATTAAAAAGATAAACCAGATCGAGTTTCTTGCCGGTTCTTCTCGATAACTGGGTTGTTTCCGAACCGGTGGTAGTTTTTGACGTTCATAAGTGCCTTATTAGGGCCTAAACTGAATAAAGTATTTTTGATTTTGATTTTGATTTTGACTATGTAATGATGATATTGAAAACTGTCTGTCCGCAAAAAAAAAGTTCTTATCTTTGCCGTACCGTGAATCTATGGAACAATCTCCCGGCTAGAATGTTCCCTCCTTCGTATAACATGAGGTCCTTCAAGCGTAACGTGAAGAGACGTTTACGCAGGCCGGCATGACAACGGCGTCCGCCGAGTTATGGCGTGTCTCTCAGGCACACCATCAGGCACAGTGCAGTCACTTTGCTATGCTACAATAAAAAAAAGACAAATGATCACAAGAATATGTACATAATATCCATTTCTTGCCACAGATGGTTTAATAAGTTACATATGTGGTCATATCCAGGTGGACAGCAGTCGACAATATTCAACAGCATGTCGACGGTCACCGTCGGTGGTGGTACTGGAGGTGCCAGGTCCTTCAGCGGAGTGTTAGCTGGTCTCGTGGTGGATGGAGTCAGGGTGCTGGACCTGGCCGCAGCTGGAGACCCCGCTGTATCCGTCAGAGGAGATGCAAGGAGGGCTCACACGCCTCTGGATAGAGATATTAATCGGATGCAACAGGTTGGTATTATGCAAGGCAGATTCTACATGTTAGATGACTTATACCATGCATAAAAAAGTAGCACTTCTTTAAGTCGAATTTCGTTAAGTCGAACCTCGTGATGTCGGTCGAACCTTGGTGAAACGAACTTCTATAAGATTAAAAGGCATCATATTTTTTTCTTAAATGTTTTCAGACTAAAAACTGACTACTTTAACGGTTCCCGAGTAAAAAAGCCATTTTGATAAATAATGTATCTAGTGATCAAGTATATCTGCATATACATATTTACGTAATGGTTGTTTCTAGACTCCGCCTTCAGGCTACGGAGGTCCAGGTGTATTGGATGAACTGGTGTACTCTGGAGCCGGCTCCGGCTGCAGGGATGATGATGAAGACGCCTGTGTCCTGCCAGATGCTGGTTCTGGTGATGATCTCATCACTCCAGTATACGTACCTTCTACTAGAAGACCACCGTCCAGATTACATAAAGTAAGTATTTATATCTTTATCACATAATTCTGCTGTCTGTGTGTATGTGACTGAGCTCTTCTTAAACGGTTGGTCAATTTGATGAAATTTTTTGCGACGGTTCAGGTTGATTCAAGAATGGTTTAAGTTTACAATTTTAACAAATAGACGGCGCTGCGGTTAAATTTTTTGATTATTTTATTATACAGGGATGACAATGTCCGCCGGGCCCGCTAGCATACGCATATATATATAATAAAAGCGTCTTTTGTGTTTTCAAGCAAATATACAATTTTTCTGAACCGATTTTGATAAAATTTTCATTAGTAGATATAAAACTTTTTATGGTCGTATTTATTTAGAATATTGATATGGGTTTAGCAGTAATCAAATAATTATAACAAAGATAATTAATCCTACAATTACTCTAGATTCACGTAATTCGTTGAGCCATGAAATAACCAAACGATTTCATACATTCTAATTAGTATTTTGGTTAATAATGGATAATCTCAACTAGTATATATACTATCAGAGATTTTTTGTGGGAGCTCGCGGGGGCACGTAGTGGTCTTAAAGGGTATATTACACAAAAAAAAATGGGTTTTTTCTATAGCTCAAAGTTATCCAAACACAAAATCTAAACTTTCTTATATTAATTTTTTTTCTTGAACAGATATCGTTTTGCACATTGGTTTGTCTCTGTGGTAGAGGTCGTAAATAAAAGGTTAGCGTGTCCCCAAAAATACCTGTGTATATAAAAATAAACAGGAATTTGTATCGCTTGCACGACTTAACTTCTTAATCGATCATTACGGAGTTTTTATATATAGTAATAGGACATAAGGTACTTTCTAGCCAGAAAAAGTACTGTTCTCGAGGGGTTGATAAATATCTCTTTCCACATTAACGCGAGTGGATATGTGGTCATAAGGTAATAAATAATATATTGCAATTAAATTATGTTCTTTATGTGATGGCCTTTCTGTTATAGGGCGATACAAGTGGGAAGTTGATGAAGCCTTGTGATGACGAGGATTGCATTGAAGGGTCTGGATCTAATGGGGAAGATATAACGGAGCCAGAGCATCCTGTTACGACGTAAGTGTATACATAAAAACATTGTATAACACATGTGTACGTCTATGTGATAACATAATAGATCATTGATCATATAATAAGGTTCAGTGAAATAAACGAAATTAGTAAGGGACAAAAATTCTACTTTTTAGGCTTAGATTATAGAACTCTTAGTTCAAATACTCATGTAAATATTTTTTACTACAACTTCAAATGTATTAAATAGTTCAAAATAATTAATAATAATAATAATAATTAAGCTTTTATTTCACGCAAAACGAACATAGTTTACATAAAAAAGAAAAGAGCATAATATTAATGTTTTATGCACATATTTCATTTATATATATATATATTACATAGAGAAGGGGGGTGAAGGCCTCCTCTAAAGAATTCCAAATATCTCAATCTTGAGCTATTTGCGGCCAGCAGGTACCAGCTACTTTTATCAACTTGTCAGCCCATCAAAATAATTAACTTGGTCTTAAATTTATCGCAGCAATAATAATAAAATCGTAATCATTATCGGTGTTGTTACAAAAAGTTAAATACGTACGTACATGTTTTAAAAAGGTTTGGGTACATTCGTATTAAATGCACCGCGCTCACAAGAGGCAAGTTCGCATTATCCTTTTTCGCAAGTCTAACCTAACCTAACCAAAGCGAAACAAAAGAACAAGATGGCGAACGTTAGGCGAACGCAGTGTATTTAATATAAAAGTAATCAAACCTTTTTAAAGCAAGTAATAATTTCGTTGCGTTATCGAAAAAGTAAGAACACATAAATAACGAGGTTTATATATTACTAGCTGTTACCCGCGGCTTTGCACCCGTTTTTTTAAATATATTAAATAAATTTAAAATTGTGATTACACATCTAGTGTAAATTACAATAATACTATTTTAAAAATATTTGTATCACACGCACATCATCTACTGTAACAGATAACGTGTACATTATATATGTGAATACTAATAGTGTATCGAATGGGATGGGATTATGATCAGCCACATAACTGGAATTTTAAACTATATATCACCCTCAGTGCTCACACTATATAAGAAAATAATGAAGATATGAAGCTACACATTATCGAACAATAAAACAGCTAATTAGTTACTTATTTGCCCGTAAAATTCCCGTTCAAATCTTACTTGTAGTCCGGTGAAGCTGTTAAGCGTAGTCATTTCTAAAAAAAAAAACATTCAAATAGGTCCAGTCGTTTCGGAGATTACCCGGAACAAATAAAAAAACAGACATATCGACAGAGTTAAAAAAATGTTGATGTTTGTAGCATCACAGATTGTATTCACAAAAAAATAATGTATTTTAATATAAATTACACTTACTTTACTTTTATAATACGTAATATATCACAAATAAAAAATTGGCAATAAAACTAATGTAGAATAGAGTTTGTTAAGAGTGTTTAGCGGGATTTCAGTCTGTCATGTAGTGGATTTTATATTTTTTTTTCATAATATTGTGTTACATGATTCTATATCGTGTAGAAATTGGTTGCGTATTATATAATATCGTTCGTTTATTTTGCATAAGTGAAATGAATGAAAAATAAAACCACGAAGCATTAATTCTATGGTCTTGAAGATTAAGAAGATAAAAAATTACGTTATATTATGTAGAGGATTCGGCGCTTATACCTTTACATTAACTTGGACATAGAAGAAAACTAACTATATTGACAACTTCAGAATTGGCTGTATGGATTAATACCTTCGACTGTCTTATTGGACGAATATTATTACTACTAAACTTTCTGAATAACAACACAAAATAAACTTAAGAAATGTTTGCGATATAAACGTAACACGTATAATTAAAAATCGAAAACAAAACTAACGTAGAATAAACTTTTTGAATAGGAATACAAAATAAACTATGAAAATATTCTTGATAGAATGTTATCGCGTTACCATGGCAACGCATATAATACTGACATTAATACGCAGTGGAAGCTTCCAAAATAGCCCGATTTTGAGACATTCTTCATTAGTGCTCAGCTCCTTTTGGTTTTAACGTAATGATATGTAGCCTATAGCCATTCTCGATAAATGAGCTATCTAACACTAACAGAAACTTTGAAATCGGATCTGTAGTTCTTGAGATCATAGCGTTCAACCAAACAAACAAACAAACTCTTCAGCTTTATATATTAGTATAGATTAATGTAAAACATCTATAGGTGCGGGTAATCCTGTTTGTTGGCTTAGCGATGTGGCGACGCAAAACACGAACTTTGAACTATTAACGAACTACTCAGAAACATTTGCAACCCTATCTGTATAAACACAATGTGGGGTATTGTGTCCTTATTAAGAATATAAAATTATAAGTTAGGGACGTGCGCGGAGCGGCTAGGATAGGTCTCTCGTGCCAATAAACGCATATGCGTGACATGGTTCTGTTTCCTTTGACAACACCTTAGTCACTCAAGAACAAGCCAGGACGGAGAAGTACAAAGTTGATACAAGACGATAATAGACACATACAATATACATATATTGAAAGCCACCTCTCCCAAGACATCTAACAACATAAGTGGAAATACGAACGTCAACATCTAACAATACGATTCGAATTGTTTTGTCAGCAATTCATTTTACTAGTGCTATGTAGCAAGCGCCAACGACCTAGCGCTCTTTGATAAACGCCGCCAAACACACTGTCACTACGGTTAGCGGTATTTTCTTTGTTTCTATTTCACAATTCACTTATATTTATCTATTTATCTATCTAATACATTTAAACGAGCAATTCTTGTATATTTTTATATTTGTATATATTCAGGATCTCGGAAACGACGTTATCTATTTCTGTGAAACTTGGTATGTAGGTAGTTTCGGGTACGATAAATCGATCTAGCTAGATTTTATTCATAGAAAAGTTTTTTGACTGAGTTTTCAGGCAATGAAAAAATATAGCTAGAATATAAAGGTAAATTTCGCCGACGCTGTCAAAACAAAAATAGCTCAGATGGAAATCGGCTGCTTCGAAAATCCGTGTAACCCCAGTTCGAATCCGAGTGACAGCAAAAGTATCATTTTTCTTTTTTTTTGTTGTTTGTTAAAGAAATGCTAATTTTGTGAGGCAAACCTAACAGTTTAATTTATAAATATTTTTGAAAGAACTGTGCTGGGCTCGGTCGCCCAAGTACTAACTTATATAAAACAACATTGTGAAACGTTTCAGATCTGTAACGACAAGCACGCAGAGTATGACGTCACCGGCGGGTGCGGGCACCACGCGTCACGCGGACAAACCGGCGCCCGCGCCCGGTGACGTCACCACTAGCCTCACCACTGACGCGCGCGCCGCTCACACCGCCCACACCGCCCACACCGCCCACACCGCCCACACCGCCCATACCGCCCATACCGCGCACACTGTGCTCCCCGACCACGACAACATGCACGCCGGTACCCCCGAGTTCCGCACCGTACCGGAGAGGGGAACTACTCCTCACGGTTAGTATCTATACATATAATAAGCATATAAATTTAATGTGACTATAAATTTTTGTGTAAAAATTTGTTTCAGATGTCTTGGAATAGAATAATCAATAAAATATTAATTATTTTTAGTCCGTTTCTTTGAACACGAATCACTACTACAATACTGATAAAACCTACCGATAAAACCTCATAAAGTATATCTTCGAGTGACATTACAGTCTTTGTTTCATTAAAACTGGTTCGGTCTATCAAAGTTTATTATAATTTCATGACGATACGAATCAAGTACGAGAAAAAGTAGATAATAATAACTACCCAATTAATTATCATTTAATTTATTTTATTAATCACTGTTCTTTACATAAGGTTTTACGCAGACAAAGTCGCGTGCACAGCTATTATTATATATACCTATCACAAATATGAAGTTTGTATGTAGGCAATATTAAAATAATAACTTTACATAGATTATATATGCATGTTGTTTTTTTTATCGGTCTGTCCATTTCGGGTAATTTCTGAAACGACTGGACCGATTTTGACGGACAGCCTACAATACACTTTATTCTAACAATATAGTTATTTTTTTCTCGAACTGACTACGCTATTGATCTAACAAAGTCTTAACAGTTTCACGGGACTACGACAATAATGTGTTAATGTTGAATAAAATAAAAAATATACTATTAATTTCAGATCCCACTCACACAGATCATCAGTTTACACCGACAGATAACACTGAAGATCCAACACACACTACAGACGAGGAGTTCAACCACATTCCAGAGTACGAGGAAGGCAGAGGGAACGAGATAGAAGCACGTGTCCCGACGTACGAGATAGAGGGAGAGCAGAATAGAATCCCGGACAAGATACACCCGGACTACAATGGTTACGAGCATGAGATCACAACCAAATGGTACCATCCGAAGACGACGGATAATAGGGTTGTGCCTCCGGAATCGGAGTTCTTTGCAACTATTGTTGGTGAGTACATATTCTTTTCCGAGTTATCTATACGGGGAGTTCCACAGGAAATCGGACGATAAAAACATTTTTTTGTCCTCTGTTGTCTATCTGTGTCCATAAAATAGTCCTCCTAGTAAATTTTAATATTTTTTTTTATTACTGGTTCAAAAGAGTTTCTTTTATTCTTTTTGGATATGACTTTCTTAATATTCGTCAAACTCCGGCCACTAGTTGTATCAATTATACAAAGACCTTATAATTTTGTGTCTACTTGAATAATCATTTGATCATCTAATTGAGTGTTTTAATTTAAAATAGGACGTAATTACGATTTTAAATCATCTGTGACTTTAATTTTTAGATGACCAAGTAAGTGGTATTTAAACGTTGTAATTAATCTTAAATGAGATTACAGTACCCGGCTTTTAATTTAGTATATCGGGAAAAAGTCCAAGATAGTCGTACCCGATTAGGCCTCCCACGGCAGCGGCTCAAGCCTAGGTTCGATCCCTCGGTAGGGAGCCCTTGCGTGCGTTGCTTGCGCGATACGGTCACACACAAATATACATCACTGCTACAACACTACACGATCACCCCCACACACGTGCACGCTACACGCTTACACATGAAAGTGGAAAGGTTTACTTTTTTTTCTCTTATCGACCTGAAAACCTCTCGATTTTCCGATAATAAATATATGGAGGAGTTGTTGAGGCGTGTATGCTTGGTACACATATACGTTTCAACAACTCATACATATATGAATAGTTAGCTATTTTGCATGCAATAGGCAACAGCCAAGCCGAGGTGTGCCATGCACCCTTGAGCTGGTTGCCAAAATAAAATCGGCTGAGTGCCTTAAGCGCTCGCCTTAGTAGTCCGGTGAAGCTCTTAAGACCTTGCTGTGTTAATAGCGTAGCCATTTCGAAAAAAACCAAGATAGTCGTTTAGGTTCGGTTTCTTATAGTGCTGTCTCTGTCTGTCGCAGTCCCCGCTGTCTCAATTCTATCGACTTGATAAAAAATTCGCGGGAATATATTTTGAGTTAAAATATTTTAATTGTTGTTTTTCCAGGTATCGTGGCGTCGGTATTGATAGCAATCATATTAATAGTAATTATCGTGCTCAAATACATAGTATTTAAGTTCGACCCGTCTTACAAAGTGACGGAAGACAAGAACTATCCTCAGGGGGCGAGCGCAGCGCTCTTGGGGAATCAGGTATTTCGTAAATTTGTTATTTATCTTCTAGTTTAGCTTTCTCTGCATTTGGATACAAAATAGCTATTATAAATAACTATCACGGATTAACAAGGGTAAATAATATACAGATAAATATATATATATATATATACATTATTTACCCT
>JACEII010000006.1:9762335-9776469 GCA_014332785.1 Antheraea mylitta
AAAATATATATATATATATATATATATATATATATATATATATATATATATTAGGGTGGCCCAAAAAAACCGACTATTTTTTTTTTGAGTCTCGGCTGGAAATATGTTAGTTTTTGAGGTTTTAAGAGCCCTCTCCAAAAGACAGCTCAAAAAAAAAAAATTTTAAGAGGTCGCTCCAAATTTTTTAAAATTTCCAAAATCGTCAAAAATCGATTTTTTTTTAATTTACTTTCTCATTATTTTACTTTTTTCTACAAGAAAAATGATAAAGATCCTGAAAATCTCAAGTCGAAATTTTAATATTTAAAGGTCGTTCCAAATTTTTCAAGGTTTCCAAGACAAGTACTTTATATCTTTTCGAGTTACTTCTGAATATGAATATCAATGAACTTGATTTTTTTTTCTTGCGACCTTTAAATATTAAAATTTCGACTTGAGATTTTCAGGATCTTTATCATTTTTCTTATAGAAAAAAGTAAAATAATGAGAAAATAAATTTAAAAAAAAAATCGATTTTTGACGATTTGGAAATTTTAAAAAATTTGGAGTGACCTCTTAAAAATTTTTTTTTGAGCTGTCTTTTGGAGAGGGCTCTTAAAACATCAAAAACTAACATATTTTCACCCGAGACTCAAAAAAAAAATAGTCGGTTTTTTTGGGCCACCCTAATATATATATATCCTCGTAGATATTAAAGTTATTATCGTGTATCTTCTTTTATTATAGCAAGGATGTCAATATAAACAAATGTAATGTTAAAATAACTGCTTCCATTCATTAAATGGATATGGAAGTATTAGAATAAAGTATGAAGGTACATTCTCTATCCTATCCTATATAGTTTAGAGGATTTTTTTCCGACACAAAATATACACAGGAGTTGTTGACGCACGTATGCTTGGTACAAATGCATGTTTCAATAACTCATATACGTATATCTAGATAGCTTAGCTTAGGTTAGCTCAGATAGGTCGCGATTTTTGCACAAAACAGGCGACAGCCCAAGCCGAGGTGTGCCGTGCACCCTTGAGTTAGTCGCTCAAACATCCCAAATCGACTGAGTGCCTTCAGCGCTCGCCTCAATAGTTCGATGAATCTGTAAAGACCTGGACGACAGCGTTTTCATTTCGAAAAAAAAAATGAAGGTACATTTAAAAAAGATCATTTTAAACATTTTATATATCTGTCTGTACGTCCCGGTGAATCTCTGAAAAAGTTAGACGGATTTTGACGGTATATTCAGATATAAAATAAATTCAGATATAATTAGGGTTCCGCGCAAATATAATAATTTAAAAAGCAATATCCAGAGCAGTGTCCTTTTACGCGATCGAAGAATCGCTGGTAACAGCTAGTACAGTATCATTTGAAAATTATGGCAACCATCAACGACGCTGCAAATCTTCGACAGTCGTCGCTTTCATGCCGCCCTGCAAGACTCACATCAGTTAAACCGTAGTCTTGAATCGCGACTAACTAAAAAGGAGACACTGATGGTGTTAGAGAGTCACTGATAGAGAGAGAGAGAGAAAGACGCTGATATTTATAGCACATTATTATGTGTCGGATCTTTTTTTTTATATCAAAAGTGGCAAACGAACTAGTGGGTAACGTGATGTTAAATGATCACCACCGTCCATAGACACTAGCGACATCAGGGAAGACGCAAGTGCGTTGCCAGCCTGTATATGGAAGAAGGGGAGAGGAAGGAAAGGGGAAGGAGGAAAGGGGACGGGAGGTGGGCCTCCGGCATTCTCACTGACCGAACGAAACACAACAATGCAAACATTGTTATTTTATGTCGGTTTTCTGTAAGAGGGGTGGTACTACCCCGGACGAGCCGACCCATTTATGCTGAAACCAGTATACAGTATACAGCTTCAGCGTGGCTCTACCACCTACCAAATTGCGTACTAATCTCGTATTGTGTACTTCAAAAAATTATTCACTGCTGTTTTAATTACTAACATTGTTAATATAATATGTATTTGAATATAGCAGACAAAATAATGCAGAAAAAGAGCGTTCACCACCTCCAAAGTGTATTTATGTTGTTCTTTTAAAAATTAATCAGAATACTAGGTTTCACTTCCACCGCATGCGAACTCACACTCGACTTTTTTATGTTTGTGATTTTTTTCTCTATTTGGGATTCGATTTATTCCCAGGCTCATTCGAGTTACCAGAGCGCAACTAGTGCGCCCACTAGTGGGGCAGTACGGAATCTTCAACCACTCCCAATCAGCCGCACCGCGACTCCCTCTGCCCCACTCCCAGCACAACCCATCAAACGGGATGGCATCAAGGAGTGGTACGTTTAAATCACACGTCAAGGACTCCATACGACACGTCGACGTAACGTTACCGTTAATCTATTTTTTATTATAACAAAAAAATAAACAGTACGCGTATCAATGTATTCATGCAAAGAAAGTGAAACTTCTTTGGCTTATATGTATATAAAAAAAATTAAAAATCAACTGCAGTGCCACCTACCGGGCCCAATTGTGAATCTAAATCATTCTCGAGGACCATGGAACACACACAAAACATTTCATCAAAATCGGTCCAACCGCTTAGTAGGACTTCAGTCACATACACACGGACAAAATAATTATATATATATAAAGATGAGAATGCTCTAAAGCAGTGTTTTTCAAAGTGTGGAACCGCGATCCCCTTGGGACTCTCATTAGGAGAGTCGCGAATCTTTTGTAGTGGAGTTGCAAAGGGTTGAAAGGGGGGGCCGGTGTAAAAAAAAACAAAGTTTTAAAACATTATTAAGAAAATTGTTAGACATAATCATTTGTATCAAATTAACAAAAAATAAAATTATGAAAACTCTTATGTATTTATCAGAACCCTAATTATGAAAATGAATAACTATGTTAAATTGAATATTTGTCACAAAATATAATACAGGAATAAAGCAAAGAGTAAGGGGTCGCGAAATATTTCTTCATACTAAAGCGGCCGCGTCGGGAAAAAAGTTGAAAAACATTACTTTAAACTATGTAATATACTAAATCCCGTAGTTATAAATCCTTAACTATACATTTTAGTTACACTACTAGACCCAGACTGACACATCCATACACCCAAATATATACTCATTTTACTTTTAACGCGTTACGAAAATTTTTCCCGACCGAGCCATGAGAAGTTTCACTTAAAAAAAAAATCTATAATCGTAAACAGATTCAATAATACACAGTTGTAATGTAATTCAATGACTATATTCGAAACTATATAAAAAATTGGAGAAATGTAATATTCATCCTAAATTTTATATTAGAGAGAAGTGTTATTCGGTGAAGTGACGTGGTTACGCGTAATGTGAAACGGACTGTCACGAGAAGACTGGACATATCAAAGACGTTGGAGAGTGACGTATACTGTATGGAATCATTTCAGAAACTGTAGTGTTGCTTCAAACTATTTATTTATTTATTTTATTTTTGGTAACCAATGTTTTAGTACATTATTGATGCTATTGTCAAGTAAATTATGTTACAAGTTTCTTGCGATCAATTCGGTATTAAAACAAAATGATGGCTGTCTTGTTAGAACTTTCTAGGGAATTTGTGGCAAGTCAAAATCCATGCTCCGCGGTATTATATCCCATCTATTACACTCCTACACAATAATCAAACTATATTACGTTAAAGCCCCACCAATATTACAAAAAATAGAGTTAAATAACACAAGATTTGACATAAAATATAAAATCCAATCCATGACGTTACAAGAGTATAGTCCGGTGAAGCTGTAAAGGCCAAAGAATTAAGGCCAATAGCATAGTCAGTTCGAGAAAAAAAAAAACGTTACAAGAGTCCGTTAAATACTCCTTCGAACTATTTTATTCGATTACGATTCGATTCGACTAGCTGCCACACCAAGGTACCGAGTAGTCCATTGAAGCTGTTAAGACCTTGCTAGGGCAGTAGCATACACAGTTCGAGAAAAAAAAATCTGTCACCGATCACACCTGTTGGTTTGCCCCAGTAACTGCTCTTGAAAGAGCCAGCTACCCTCTAGCCTTCTTACCTTCCTAGATCACATAGTCATTTAATATCTGTGGTTTGTGGTCATACATCAAATTTTATACAGAACAGAATTGAACAAATTATGAGCAAGTGTGAACAAAGTATACCCACCGTAACGACCAGTTTCAAGTATATTTTATTATTGAATCAGCTGCTATATATTCAGTCATCAAACAGAATGGTAGAGAACTGTGCTAGGCTAAATTTCAACTACCGTACACAAGATAATGAACCCGACAGTGGTTTTTTAGTTTTTACCATTTCGGTAACAGCTTCAAATTAACATCGCTTACTTTAAAAACACATGGTCAGACACCGAAGTACGAATTGTATTTATACTACTATAAAATTATAATAAAATTTGCTCCTTAATTATTACCTCTCCTTCAACAATTGTTTGAAATCATTTTATTGTCGTTTATCATCCACTTTTGCATACTCTCTATTTATTGCCTTTGATAGTTCCTTAAGGATATTCAGGTCTAGATATATCTTAAGATTACATTTACTTATTCCAGTAATTAACATAATTTTTCAAGATGTTATGGAGCTGCCATCAAGTAAATAAATGCATATCGTTCAAATAAAGACTACACTTTAACTATTTCTGATAATTATTCCTGAATTTATTAAAAATATACAATGGAGGAGGAAGCGTAATTGAAGTAATTCGTAATCAAGTTAGAAAATTTGTAAACACTTGAAGCGTGGTTTTAAAATAAGATCGTGTTGATGTAATCCAAAAGTTGAAAGTATTCCGGAAATAATAAGAATATACCGTCTTATTGTAAAACCACGAACATATTTACAGAAAACTGTAGGAAGCGTAATCTACGAGCTTGTAGATTTGATATGGGTGTGAAAATTAGATGATTAAGTTTGTAGTCGTATTTGATTATATTTGTTTAAATTATTTTTAGTAGTATAGTCAATTTATGTTATATGCCGTCTATTATTAGCAAAGTATATCTATAAACTCTTTAAACTACAAAAAAAAGCAATGGAACTACATTTACCTTTTTTAGTTCTATATCTAGTTTGCAAACTTGAAAAGCAAATTTAGAATTCGGACCGAAGTTCGAAAATACCTCTACTTGAACAAAACCAATACATATGTACATATTTCTGTTGTGTGATTTTACAAAAGCGTTTGATAAGGTAACTTAATGCTTAAAGTGTAGCGTGATGAGGTAAATACTTATAACAACTGAATCAAAAAATAAACTGAATATATAACCGTATTATTTTTGAAATTGTAAATAGCAAAATCATATTCATAAAAAACAAAACAAAAATAAATATGGTGTCCTTCAGGGAACATTCTTGGACCGATAGTTGGTTATGAAGTTATTAATTAAAATTATATCAATTTAAATTATAAATACAGTTCCAGAATTTATAATACTTTCATAGTTATATTATATCGTACATTATATGCTAAATACATTCATAAAACTGCTTGTATTGATGCATAGAACATTTACAGTGTTTACATTCACCGTCCCATTTTCTTCTTTCCGATATAAAAGAGAATCTTAAATTAGCTTTAAAATCAATCTTATCAATAAATGTGCGTTTGAATGAATTGCAATGGAGTTTTAATGTCCTGTTACGTTATTCAGTCTAATCACATAAATATTGTTAGATTCCATGAAAAAGTAACATTTATATAGATTGTTTAAAAGCAGAGGTTCTAGCTGATTCGAAGTTGCATTTATTGTAAATAGTTAACTATAATATATAATAATAATAATTATAAATTAATGATTTAGATTAAGCGGTATACAGTACGGTGTATGGTCACACTCGTTTTACGGCACAAAATGTTAGCAACAGTTTGTTTCTCTGTCAATTTTAGTGTTAACGTTCTAATTGTTAATGGTTTTTAAAGTAAATTAATTAATTACTGAAATAGTTGTGAAGATTCTTGTAGAGACAGCCGTGAATGGTAATAAAGTTCTCCAGTTATTCGATGGATGAGCAAAATCGATTACACATTTTATAAGCGTTAGTCTGAAGAATTGAATACAAACATAAGATCTCAATGTTTTTTAGGTTAGGTAATTTATTATCCTTTTTTATAATTTTGTTATTGTTAATTTATAGAATAATTAGGACCATGAAAATTATTTATAAAATATTTCTACATAGAGTTTGACTCTATACTATGCAATTTTATACTGCGATTTTTCTTCACTTGTAAATATGTTTTCTCTGATCGAGTAACTTTACACGGCTGTCTTTATATAATTAATTCATACAAACACATTTTTTTTTATTTGAAAAGTTTTTTAAATCATGTTTCTATATACACGATCCCGATCGGACCAAGTTTTATTTTTAATGAAAAGCGACAGTTTTTAATAATTATAAATAAATACTATGTAAATTACAAGAACGAGTTGTTTTATTTACTTCTTCATAATAAACAGTTTGGTAACAATGTAGTCCGGTAAAGCTGTGAAGGCCAGAAAGGCCAATAGCGTAGTCAGTTCGAAAAAAAAAACATCTATTATCACATTCCAACACATAACTCCCAACTATTTTCAGATGTGTTGAAAAAAAACTTATCAAGAGAATTCATAAATTAGGTGTAAAAGTCATAACCTTCTGAAAGTAGCAACGTGACCATGGTTACCAGGTATAGTTAAAATATAATATCGAGTTAAACAGAGGTTTTGTTTTCTAGCAGGCTTATTGGAATCAGTGGGTTTATATAACCTCATAATCCAATATTTCAGTCTCACGTTTTTTTCTTTCGAACTGACTACGCTATTGACCTGGACAAGTCTTTACAGCTTCACCGAACTACTAAGGCGAGCGCTTAAGGCACTCAGCCGATTTAATTTGGGCAATTAGCTCAAGGGTGCGCGTCACACCTCGGCTTGGACTGTCGTCTTTTCTATGCAATTCGCAATATCTGAGCTAACCTAAGCTAAGCTACCTAGTCATACGTATATGAGTTATTGAAACATATATGTGTACCAAGCATATATACCTCAATAACTCATATGTATTTTGTGTCGGATAAATTTCTCTAAACTATATAAGTTTAGTTAGGGAAAAATAAAAGTATAACTGTTTCATTTATTATTTCTCATAAAGAAAAACAAAACGTGTAAGCATGTACGTGTGTGTAGGTGATATGTCTAATGTTGTTATAGTGATGTAAGGTTTTGTGTCACTGTGTCGCGCCGGCAGCTTACTCAAGCTCCATGCCGAAAGATCGGACTTAGGCTTGAGTCGAAGGGGGCCTAATCTGGTGCAGTTTCACGTGAGGACCGTGATTTGTATGGAAAGCTGACGACGTGTATCGCTCAATGATTAAGTATGTCAAGAATAAAAAGAAAGAAAGTAGCTTCTTAATTGAATTAACGAAAAGCAAGTATTTGTCACAGCGTTTTGTTCGAAATTTCGGATCGATCGGATGTTGCCAAGATATTGTGTCACCGGCAACTCTCCTGATACTACAAAATATACAGTCTGTTAGGGTATAAATTGGTTGGGGTGTAGTCAAAATTCTTTTTAATATTATACATATATAAATAAAACTCGGAGATAACCTATCACTTGCCGATCAATCCCACTCGCTTTGGAATTCACTTTTTGGCACTACGTGTATCTATATTTATGGTATGCATTATTTGGGAAGAAAGTGTTTATCTGGTAAGTGAGCCTTTACCCCGTTAATAACGTATTACTTTCGGCATTTATTTGAAAGCGGTATCTACACTTCGAGTCAATTTATACAGTCCACTGCCTAGGTTAGATGCCCTATGTAGGTGTGGTTTTTTTTTCTCGATCTGACTACTATTGACCCAGCAACAGATTCACCGGACTACGGTGGGTATGGCGGTTGTTTACCCACGGTGGGAGTTACGTATTCGTTTCAATGAAAGACCCTAACACAAATTTAAAAAATAATCTTTCTTTGAAAGATATCCATGGAATTCAAAAATACTGAGTTTAAGTTTTTATGAAAAGAGGTAATAAATTACTTGATAATAACCTCATTTGGACGTATCTCTTAATGAACACTTACGTTTGACTATCATAGCTTAATGTAGCAGCCAAATTCCCGTTTTTTACTTATATTCAGTCTTAACAGAAAAATAAATATGATCAGAACGAAAATCTTAATAAAAATATAACACCAATGCCGACTCGCGACTTCGTCTTTATAAATTATATCCTTATATATTATCTTCGTATAAATAAAAATGGTTTATGCAGCATAAGCTGAGATGGTTTTTAAATATTTAAATGTTTTCCAAGTTCCGTGTATCATTAAACACCTTAGCCAATTTAACTAGTATGTTTTTATATTGTAGTCTATGTATTATAGTGATGTATAAACCATATTACTGTAAAGTTTCTTTAAAATTCGTTCATTTGTCTGTGCAAAACTAGTAAATAACCATTCATACTGGGAAACTTCTAAGTTTATATTGTTAACAGAAATGTTGCGAAGCGCCTTTCAAAAATATTAAGCTATCACACTTAAACAATATTGCTATTTATTTACGTCCGGCGCTATAAAACTTATTAAATAACTTTGGAGTTTTTGGCGGGATCTTAGTCTGTCATGTAGTGGATTTTATGTTTTATTCATAATCTTGTGTTATTGGACTCTATATTTTGTAAATTTGGTGGAGTTTTGCGTAATATAGTTAGTTTATTGTGCATAAGTGAAGTGAATGGAAAACAATACCACGGAGCATGAAATTCTGCGATCCCACAAAAACTCTCAGGAATGTTCTAACAAGTGATCCACCATCTTATTAGAATATTAACTCACACGACGCCTAGTATTGAAATGATCGTACGACGCTTGTAATATTATTGACTACGTGACAATGGCAGTAATAATCTGAAAGATTGATTGCCAAAAATAAAGTGAAAAAAATACTTTGATTTTCGGAATGTAGACGTCATAAATATAAACTAAATATTAGAAATAATAACAAACTTGTAACTTCATGTTTTGGGTTCACTAAAACCAGGAAAAGTTCTTAAGCAATAGTGTTAAATTTTATAACAAATTCCCAAAGCACGTTACCGATTTGCCAGATAGTAAGTTCAAGGACAACTTCAAGCGGGTCTTAATGCATAAAGGCTATTATAGGATGGATTAATATGTGACCGACGGTGACGCCTGGAAATGATCCATCAAAAACCAATGTAACTATGTCTATAAAAATATGTTGTGCTATGTTATGTATAGTGCAAAGATAAACCTGATCGTGCTATGTTATGTATAGTGAAAAGAAACCTGATCGTGCTATGTTATGTATAGTGAAAAGATAAACCTGATCGAGTTTACCTGCCGATTCTTCACGACGACTAGGTTGTGTTCCGAAATGGTAGTTTTAACGTTCTTAAATGTCACCTAAGAGTCTAAATCGAATAAAGAATTTTTGATTTTGGTATATTGCGTAACGTGGAAATATATCAGATACTAATGTTGTGAAAATTCCCTTTAGAAACATATATATTAATCATAGAATTAACGATACAAAATGTACGATAACTGCATGTAATTTAACAATTTGTTCCAAAAGGTTACCTTTGATTGCGGAACAGTCTTCTTGAAATGTCACCGAGCGAGCTCTTTGTATTGTTTAATGGTTTTGTAGAATTTTATTATTTTATTGGTTCTAAATATTGTTTTATTTACAGAGTACGTAATAAAGTAGGTCTTATATTATTCATTAAATAAATTTTACTCTTGTATTAGATATATCGTTATTAATAATCTATATGAATATTATAAAGGGTTTATTAGTTTGGTTGAACGCGCTAATCTCGGGACCTACTGGTCCGATTTGTAAAATTCTTACAGTGTTAGATAGCTCATTTATCGAGGAAGCATATATAGATATATAGTTTATATTCATCAAGTTAAGACCAATAGAAGCGGAGCACCAATGAAGAATTTATAAAAATCGGGGTTTTTCTTAATTTTGAGTCCTTTCGCTGCGTGTTGGCGTTAGGCAAAAGTAACTATTCCAAGTGGACGAAGTCGTGAGCTAAAGCTAGTACATTATAAATGCGAATGAGAGTGTGTTTGCTTGTGATTATGCTTTCACGCTTTAACTACTGAAGCAATGATCATGACATTTTAAATGCACGTTGTCATGAGTACAGCAAATATATAGGATATCTCTTATTCCGCAGCGGAAATGGGAGTAAAAGCTAGTGTACAAATAAAAATTACTTTAAAAATATTACACTGATAGGACAAAAACATGAAATGAAGTGCAAAGTTTCCGAAGGAGATGTTAGGGACAGAGTGAAGTGGACAAAAATATACAGAAGGCTGACCCCACCAACATGTAAGACCAATATAGTCAGGAAGAGAGAGAAAAATAATACATTGATAATATGCTGTGAAGTATAAAAAATTATTAAAAATACACGTTTTTATATATTTTCACATATTTGATTTTACATTTTGGCCAGTTTTCCCAATTCCGAGTCTCAAATTTCATCTTTGAAACGGTAACGTCTACTAGTAATGTCACCGACGGAGCCAGATATTACAAATTGCTAAGTTATTGTTATGCCCAGCTGTAAGATAAAAGGTATTTTACACTAAGAATTAAGTTCACTTCGTATGAAACTTAACGGTTTTAGAGATTTTTCTACTGGTGTTTTTTGTTTTCATAATTTACTTTGAGCATTTAAGTTATTTGGATATGGGTTTTAAATTAAGCTAAATCCAATTTTAGCCGTTCCTAATATTTTACGTTATTTTCTTCTAAATTTAAAATTCTTAAAAATCTTCAAATTTTGTACTTGTAAAGTTAAAAAAAAAAAAACACATGAACGGCAAAATTGTAACTTCGATCTCGGTGTATAAAAACTAGAAATCTTCTCTCGCCCTCTCAACTCGCCCGCTTGCAACGGAAGAGTAATCTGATGATGCTCCGTGACGGAGCGAAACACGTGTAATCGATTGTCGAGATTACGCGTCAATCTACAACATATTTTAATTAATTCATTGATAATTATTATATTTATATACATAATATATGTTTATTAATTGATTGATTTTCTTTTTGTTGTAGTGGTGAATCAGTTCCAGGCGGAAGTGCAAAGTAGCATCGACCTTAGTATTCAATGATGGATTTCCGCAAAGTAACGCCTTCTTCAATCAAGTGAATGGTTATAATTGGATTGAGATGATTTTGAAATGTAAGGACTCATATGTAAAGGATCATTTGGGTTTAGCTTTATTGCGTTTGATACACAATCAGCATGAACATGAATTGTACAACGAGATAGCTAATGTCAAGACTATTTTCAACCTAAAATATAAATTATTCCTATTTTATGCATATGGAACCCTAAAATTATTGAGCTAACAAAAATACCACACATAACATTAAGCGTAGAAGTAAGAGTTTAAAATATATCATATTTTTGAGAAACTTCGTTCGGGCGAGATGTGCATAAAATATATAATGCTTCTACTAAATTTACTGACTGCAGCGGTAAGTGAGAACCCATTGCTAATGACAACAGGAAATTCCTATCACATAGCAAAAACGGCTGAGTGTGTTTTAAAACTATCCGCTAAATATTTCGTCGAGAAGAAAGCGTTAAGCGGCAGCATCGTCATAATCAATATTAACTCTTATTCGTCAGTAACACAGGGACTACTTTTGCAAACAATCCACGGCGGTACTAAATACTCAGTAATGGTAAAGGATTCATTCTACGAGCATGCGAACGCGTCCCATTTCCCAGAGAAAGCTAAAAATTATATGCTGATTTTGGAAGAGAAATCTGAATTGAGAAGAAACATACTGCAGTTGAACAAGTTGCCGACTTGGAATCCATTAGCGAAAGCGATAATTTTATATCGACTCGATGAAAATGAACTCGGGCCAGCCGTGGCTATTGATTTTATTAATACTTTTCATGAGTATAAACTTTTGAAGACTATTGTTTTAGTCTATGATGAACGAGCAGAAGAAGTTATATCTTATAGTTGGAGACCGTATACTGAAGGGAATTGTGGTGGATTATGTAACGCAGTTTATGTTCTTGATGTATGTAAAAATAAAAGAGTACATGAATTAGAAATACAGTCAGATATGTTACCGTCAGATATGAATGGATGTCCGTTAGTGACGTACGCAGTAGTAGCAGAGCCGTATGTGATGCCACCACTTAGAAAAGTAGACCCAAGTCAATATAATGACGAGTATGAATTTCGTAAAGGCGGTGAAATTAATTTAGTTCGACTAATAACTCAATTTACAAACATGAGTATGGTTGTTAGAATGTCGGTTAAAGAAGAAAATTGGGGTAAAATTTATGCTGATGGTACTGCTAGTGGAGCTTATGGAGAATTGTTAAGCGATGCGAGTGATTTAGTTATTGGTAATATAGAAGTGACAAAAACTATACGCAAATTGTTTCATCCGACAATAAGCTATACGCAAGATGAAATGACATGGTGTGTAGCGAGAGCTAGACGGGGTGATAATTGGGACAATTTAGTCAACATATTTCAATGGTCAGTTTGGATCGCTACTTTAATAAGTTTGATAGTTACAGGCATCGCATTTCATTATTTCTATTATAAGGAAAATCTAGGAAAAGTTACTAAATGGCCAACAAATTCCTTATTGATGACCTTAAGTATGCTTTTAGGTTGGGGTGCTAAATTTAAACCGAAAAGTACGACGTTTCGCATTCTCATATTCTGTTGGCTGTGTTTCAGTTTAAACATGGGGATATCTTACGAATCGTTCCTTAGAAGTTTCCTAATGCACCCCAGATTTGAAAAGCAGATAAGCAACGAGGCGGATCTGATATTGTCTGGAATTCCCTTGGGAGGTAGAGCGATTTACCGGTCCTATTTTGAGACTAATAACGCGAGCTCGTTTTATTTGTATCGCAAATATAACTCAACGACTTTCATCGAGGGAATAAAGCGGGCCGCTCTCCGAAGAGATTTTGCAGTTGTTTCTTCACGTCGGCAGGCGGAGTATTATGATCAGATATTGGGTAAAGGCAAACCGTTGATCTATTGCTTTCCTGAGAAATATAATCTATATAAATACGGGGTCGTGTTTGTGGCTAGGAGATGGTTCCCATTACTCGATCGATTCAACAGTATTATACGGAGGGTCGTAGAAAACGGTCTGATTAATAAATGGAATGATGAGATGTTTATCCATCGAGGGTATGAAATGATCGGTACAGTAGTGCCCCTCGGTGTGAATCATTTGAAGGGAGCTTTCATGTTCCTAGGTTTGATGTATATTATAGCTACGGTTGTTTTTGTTGGGGAATTGACTTGTGGATTTGTGAAAAGGCAGCGATAGGTTAGATATAAGTTTCATAATCAGAAGCCGTTGCGAATGAGACTAGTGTTGTAAATAATAAACATCACAGAGATAAATATAATTGTCAGCTTCCCTTTGCATATAACTGCGTTATAAATCCATTACTTAATAAAACAGTTACCGAGTTATTAAAAAAAACGTATTGAATACTTGCTTTACAAAAATTTGGGTACTTTCGTATAAAATGCACCACGCTCGTCGAACGTTCTACATTTTGCTCTTATACCTCGGTTTGGTTAGGTTAGGTTAGACTTGCAAAAGAGGATGACGTCATTCAATATGTATTTAACTTTTTTGTAATAATACGGTAGGAGTTTTTGGCGGGATCTTCGAATGCCATGTAGTAGATTTTATATTTTATTCATAATTTTGTGTTATTGAGTTTATATTTCGTAATATTGATGGTGCTTACGTAATACAATTTGGTTTTTGTGCATAAGTTAAGTGTGTATGTAATATAAGGAAGGATTGTCGATAGAATACAAACACATACATACAGATAAAACAAATAGGCTGTAAAATATAAAGGGTAAACAAGTATTAATTGAATTTTGTAAACATCTATAAACAATAACAGATCCCACATCTCTTTTTTTTTTTCGATACGAGCATTGTATTTATAAAGACTAATTTGAACCTACAGGAAGAAAATATAATTTTTTTTTTACATAAATTGAGCATATGGGCTATTCAAGCGTTACGTAAGTAGTAATGGGGGGGGGGGGG
>JACEII010000006.1:9776479-9814865 GCA_014332785.1 Antheraea mylitta
AGCAATTACAAGAATTCTGCTTACGTAATATTTGGACGACCCTGCTATTTGTTTTCGATACCACAGGTATGATGATTATATGAAGATGCTGGTCACATTAATGCGTTGTGAAAGGCCTGATTGATGCGGAGTTATATTAGCGTAATGTTGAAAATCATCCAATAATAATTTTTAAATTAGTAACTCTGTTATGTATATATTAGGTTGGTGAAGAGAATCGCTTATTATAAAAGAAGGTAATATTATAATTTCTTTATTTTGTTGTCTCGAAGATAAGAACTCAAACGCAAAGGTTGTAAGTAAAAACTAAGTATATGCTAGATCCATAATCTTCAAAATAATCATGAAAGAAAAATACTCTTCTAAAGGAAAGTTGCATGCTCTACATTTTACTATAACTTGCCTCTAGGTACTTTGTAACAGCAAACAATACTTGCAAACAAATCAAAGTGTTACACACGCGGCATAAGTTAAATTAAGTATTCTTATAAATCTTTAAAAGAATGAGAATTACACTATAAGGAGTGTTAAAAAATAATTTTTGTAAGTGCGCAATAGCTATGATATAACTATGATCCAACAAAAAATAATGTGCTATAGATTTCAACGTTTCTCTCTGTCCTCTCTTTGTATAAATTCTGAGTACATTAAAAATATACTCTCTCATTCTCTCATAGTCTAAAACCTATTATACATTTATAGCTATCTCTTTTTCGTCGGAGAGCTCTTGAGTACGCTGCTAGCGGGATACAGTGTAACACAAAAACTTACATCACTGCTACAACACTGCACTACACCTCCACACACTTGCACGCCCACACGCTTACACATGAAAGTGGAAGAGTTTTATTTTTTCCCTTATCGAACTGAAAAAACTCTAATTTTTCTATTATAAATACATGGAGAGTTGTTGAGGCGTGTATGCTTGGTATACATGTACTCAACAACTCATACATATATAAATAGTTAGCTAAGATAGGACACGATTTGTATGTAACAGACAACAGCCAAGCCGAGGTGTGCCGCGCACCCTTGAGCTAGTTGCCAAAAATAAAATCGGTTGAGTACCTTAAGCGCTCGCCTTAGTAGTTGGGTGAAGCTGTTAAGACCTTGCTAGGTCAATAGCGTAGTCATTTAAAAAAAACTCATTTTCGTTACACATCTTCCTTTCATAAAATTCAGTTCATACTATCCCAAAAGAAGTCTGACTTCAATGAATATAATAAGGAAATATGCAAAGTCGTAAACATAGACGGCAGTATCATACTTATTTAGCACTAAGTTGGAACCAAGAGAAATAACATCTCAATTAGCTGTCACATGGAGTCACCCTTATAGTTTAATTAGTAGAACACAATATACGGCATATGGTAATGAAGATAATGCTCCGCGAATTATGTGTACCACTACAACTGTATTTCGCTATTTCGCGGTCGATTCCACAAGATATGGTTAACTAGAATTAACTATCGTTTAAAATATTAATTATTCTTAATTTTTCCAAGTTTTTCAGTACGACCAAAGTCTTTACTGTATGTTTTAAATTCCTGTACAAATAGTCCCTATAAACAATAATTACAAATAGATGCAACTGTAAGTTTCAAATAACAAATATATAAATTACATTGTAATACAGTGTTAACAAATTCAGATATGTAGACATCGAATCCACTGATGTAAATACGCATTTCTTATTGAATCTGAGTATTAATTGAATTGAAAAAGACAGCATGGTAGTTAAATAAAGGAAGGTTTAAAACTCTAGATCGCTGACGTCATTGTTCCAACAATCCAATTTTCTTTTTTTTTCTCGAACTGACTACGCTATTGACCTTGCAAGGTCTTAACAGTTTCACCGGACTACTAAAGCGAGCGCTTAGGGCATTCAGCCGACTTTATTTGACAACTAACTCAAGGGTGCACAGCACACCTCAGCTTGGGCTGTTGCCTGATACGTGCAATTCGCGACCTATGTGAGCTGACCCAAGCTAACTATTCATACATTTATGAGTTGTTGGAACATATATGTGTACCAAGCATACATACCTCAACAACTCTTGTATAAATTTCGTATCGGATAATTTTCCAAACTATTTCAGTTTGATAAGGGAAAGAAACAAAACCCTTCCACTTTCATGTGTAAGCGTGTATGCGTGCAGGTGTGTGGGGGTGATATGTGTAATGTTGTTGCAGTGACGTAAGATTTTGTGTCACTGTATCACGCGAGCAGCGCACTCAAGGGCTCCACACCGAGGGAACGGACCTACGCTTGAGCCGCTGCCGAGGGGGGTCTAATCTGGTGCCTCGAACAATCCAAAAAAATTCAAGTCGGCGGATTTTTAGAAATGTATTGTTTTTATTTTCCACGACCAATGATTCTGTCATTGTTTATTTGTAACAACGAATTTCCATACGAGGTATATCAGTAGGCAATAATACAGGTTTTTAGGGTAAGCGTAGATTAACTTGAAGTAAATTCAAACTGATATGAACCTCCCACAAATGACAATTTATCTCGGGCCACGTTTGAAAGTGACACGTGCCTGGGAAGGGCTCTGAGCAATTTATTACTTACGAAGGAACACTAGTTATATATACGGCTTTTTCTTTCACTACATTACAATATAATGTATATATTATAATATAATGTCTTCGTATGTTTGCATACTCGTATAATATTTTGTATTTTATAGGATACAATGTTAAATTACGAAGTCGTCTAAAAGATTGTTAAACCTAACACAGAACCGGCTGTCAAGTTCAACTACTGGAATAGACCAGCGGATGCTTAGCGACAGACTTTCAACTTAGGGTGTTAACTAGCTAGTTTGACATAGAAAAAGCTCTACCAAAATCCACGAGTTCCCTTACAAAATCAAAATCAAAAATACTTTATTCAGTTTAGGCCCTAATAAGGCACTTATGAACGTCAAAAACTACCACCGGTTCAGAAACAATCCAGTCATCGAGAAGAACCGGCAAGAAACTCGATCTGGTTTATCTTTTTAATATATATAATATTTAGACTATATTACATACATGACAGAAACTTTTAATGGAAAAAAAAATTTAATGGATGCACAGAGATGAGTCAAATTCAGACATCACTATCGTTCACATACTGATCCACTCTATATAAGTCTTTTGAGACCAAAACCCGCTTGACATGGCGCTTAAATTCACAATTTTGGGGTGTAAGGGGTGTCGAGTAACATCTTAAGACTTGAGACACCCAAGCCAACCTCACCTGCACGTGGTGCACCCTGCTGATCAACGAACGAGGCAATGGCGATAGCGGGGTGGTAGGGTTTTATAGCCCGACTGGGTCGCAACCACCATGTACATGGCGAAAAAGCCCGTCATAGTGACTAGCTTTTGCGTGTCGCGTTTCGGGATCAGCCTGTGCATATCCAGTACCGAGTGACTTTCGTCATTATAGCCGGCATGACAGCGGCGACCGACGATGGATAATCTGTCTCGCGGTGGTCGCCACTGTTTTTGGATTGTACTATGCTTACCATCAGGTATAGTGCAGTCACTTTGCCGTGCTTCGATAAAAAAAAAAAAAAAAAATCGGTAATATCCTTTGGAATTTTGTTACGTACATTATTTCCCAAAAAACTATTACTCGTTTTACTAAGTCTAAAACATGGGATAACCAGTTTGTCACGGTTCCTAGTATTTAGACTATGCCTAATCCAGTTTATCAAGGTTCTTTCGGACATACATTAAATTATCAAGAATGTATTGGGATGCCAGAGTTAAGATACCGAATTCCTTGAACTTAGTCTTTAAGGATTCACGAGGTCCCATATTGTAAATTGCTCTAACTGCTCGTTTTTGTGATAAAAATATGGTGTCTACCTCAGCTGCTGTCCCCCACAACAGAATGCCATAAGACATTAAGCTATGGAAGTAGGCGAAGTAGACTAACCTAGCAGTGGCAATATCAGAAATACAGAGCATAGAGTACCTTTTTTTACATAAATTGTATTCTGATTCATCCGTTTCTAAGATTGTTTAAACATAAGGAGATGACTTTAAAATACAGCTCTCATGTGACGAAGAATAACACTTTAAAACAATTAACAAATACACTACGACGGTTTTGTGTTTTTGTCAGTTTTTAATTGTAAACTTCTGTAAACGTGTTGATGCCTATTTTTTGGTAGAAGATTATAGATTTGGTAGAATTTTATGATTGCGCGTCAGCGACATGTTAGTAAAGCGTGTCAGTTCGTGTTTGGCATGCACGGCTTGAGTCAGAGTAGCCACACGCAGTATAGCGGCCTTGTAATATCGATATTTTGCAGCTTATTATGTTTGGTGGATTAATCTATACTAATATATAAAGCTGAAGAGTTTGTTTGCTTGTATGGTTGAACGCGCTTATCTCAGAAACTGCCGAGTAGTATATAGTAGTAGTATACTGAGGGTAGTATACAGTAGGTTAACGTTCCCGGTATGTTGCTGACTAACTCTATCCTATTCGACATACTGTTAGTATTCACATATCTAATGTACACGTTTCATGTTACAGTAGTTACAGTAGATGGCGTACGTGTCGTACTTACAAATGTTTTTGAAAGAGGATATCTGTAATGTACACACCTACTCACAATTTTACATTACTTGAATACATTTTTAAAAAATTGCGCGTGGAACCACGGGTTACAGCTAGTAGATTTGATAAATATGTGAAAATCATACCAATGTTAATAATTTCAATACAAAAAATATGAAATATAAATAATTTTACACTATAAATTTCCCAGAGAGAACACATTTATTCCATTCAATGATATTCCATTGTTTTCACTTCTATTTGTAGTCCGTATGACTGCTTTGAATTTTTTTAATACTACTCAACGCTTGACCTTAGTCACATTTAATGGAAAATGTGGACGAAGCCATGATGTGATGCGTTCGCTCTGCAAAAACTTATTCACGTTTCTTTTGAAAATCCATATATTCTGTGAATTGGAAAAAAACAGACACAAGCTCCTCGTTTCATTCCCATAACATAATAAACAAAGGTGGTGGAAATGAAACATCGGCAGTAGCATTAGGAGTAACATAGTAACCATCCGTAGTTCGGTTAAGCTGTTAAGATGTTGCTAGGTCAATAGCGTAGTTAGTTCGAAAAAAAAAAATGAAACATCGGCTGTGAATGAATGAAGACTGTGGAATTATTTGAATTGTCTTTATTTACCGAAAATTCATAATATTACACGATCCAAAGCTACACTGATCGATCGAAATGTTTGGACACGCATTCATCTCTTTATCAGTTGGCACTTCCAACTAACTTATTTTACGGTATAAATAATTCTGGCCCCTACGTATATCATAATTTCCATAAATGGTTAAAAGTTATCTTAACAAAGGATAAAATGTAGAAATAATAGCTTTTTTTATATTATAGGAGGCAAACGACCAGTTAGTTCAGCTGATGTTAAGTGATCACCGCTGTCCATAGACACTAGCAACACTAGAGGAGTCGCTAGTTCGTCACCCAGTCTGTGTTTGGGGGAGTGGTGGGAGGAAAGGGGGAGAGGAGAGGGGCGGAGAGAGGAGATGGTTGTCTGTCTCTGTCATTGGCCGAAGGAAACGCAGCAATGCGAGTACTGTTACTTCACGTCGGTTTTCTGTGTCTGCCTAGGGCGAGCCGACCCATTCATACTGAAACGTGTAATAGCTTCACCGTGACTGTACCACCTACAATAGATTGCTCGTCTTTAAGGCGATGAGTCGAAGCATTTGGGGAAGGAAGATATAATAAAACTTATTGAAGCTGTAGCATGGTGATAGGGTTTTTTCAAAGCACACCTAGTTAACTGCAACACATAAGTTGACAATCTATCGCTAACTAGATGGTATGTTCCGGTAGTTGCCCTTGAGAGCCCTTGGGGTGTTAGGGGTGTCGAGTAACATCTTAAGACTTGAGACACCCAAGCCAACCTCACCTGCACGTGGTGCACCCTGCTGAATAACGAACGAGGCAATGGCGAAAGCGGGGTGGTAGGGTTTTACAGCCCGACTGGGTCGCAACCACCATGCATATGGCGAAAAAGCCCGTCGTAGTGACTCGCTTCTGCGCATCGCGTTTCGGGTTCAGCCTGTGCATATCCAGTACCGGGTGACTTTCGTCATTATGGCCGGCATGACAGCGGCGACCGACGATGGATAATCTGTCTCTTGGTGGGTGCCGATGTTATTGGATTGTACTATGCTTAACATCAGCCATAGTGCAGTCACTATGTCGTACTAATAAAAAAAAAAGTTATAAGTGTAGCGTGTTCACCATATAAGACTATACCGTCGATTAATACTAGCTTATGGTGTAATATCTTTGTGATGAAACGCGAAAACTTATAAAATATTAAAAATACGTATACAGAGGCAGTACTGTTCTTAGCTAAGGCTTTTTATCTGATAGATAATAAGAGTTTGGTATTTTGAAACAAACAATTATTATTGTTACCGTTTGGCAATTGCAAGATACGTAAAGGTTACCTAATTCACTATTTTAAGTTATTATTTTTTTACTCCCACATGCTGTACGTAGTAGATCCACGCTAAAGCTATCACTGGTTTCAGTATGAATGGGTAGGCTCACCCTCGGTACTACCACCCGACCCACAAAAACACCTACATCAAGTAACAGTACTTGCATTATTGCGTTTCGTTCATTCATTGAGGGCGACGAAGACTTACTTCCCTCTTTTCCTCCTCCTTTGCCCCAAACAGGCTGGCAACCCCCCTGGTGTTACTAGTGTCTATGGACGGTGGTGGTCACTTCAGGTCACCTGCCTGTTCGTTTGCATGCTGTGATAAAAAAAGGCAGCGCTACATTGTATTTTTTTTATTATTAAACCTTATATTAATGCAGATGAAGTCGCGGTTATTTGCCAGTTAAATATAAATTGTACAGTTCGTAATAACAAAAAGGAAATCACTAACGATCCTTCGCTGTATTCTAAAATTAAAAATGGCGCATGTGAACTGTGATATACGAGTACTTGGTAAAATGGAGCATCTGTCTGTCAAAGACCACCCACCGAGAGACAGCGAGCCTCCTACATTCGTCTTTATTCATTTGCAACAAGTTTTATTTGCTACTCAAAGAGCTTTACTCCTAATAACATAGAGTTCATATTCGTTTAATATGATTTATATGGCTTTGTTATGAGTACGTTGAGTATATTTAAACTCAATTGGGGATTTCTTTTTTAATTTTATTTTACCTTCTATGGTTATCATTTGAACATAAAAGGGATATGTTGCAGCAACGACGTGGATTGAGTTCGTAACATGTTAGCATAGTGTTTTTTTTTTCGAACTGACTACGCTATTGACCTAGCAAGGTCTTAACAGCTTCACCGGACTACAAAAGAATAAATAATAACAATATACTCGAGCTGGATTTGAACCGGCGTCACATTAGCTGTAATCAACTATTGGAGCGCTACGCCAAATCCACACTTGTTAGCATAGAAAAACAGACTTTTAGTGCAGATGTCAAAAAAATCTATGGGTAATTCAAGGCATTTTACAAGTCCTGTCTAGTTAGTTATGACTTCCAAGGTAAATCTGCAACAAAGCAACTTGTAATTTTGTTCTGGCAGTTGCTCTTCAAATTCACTTCTTTCTAGGCTTAATGTGATAACATTTCAGGCTACATTGCCATTGACATCAGGTAAATTATGACCAAACTCATATAATGCAATAAATATCAATAATTGTTGTATATATGTAACGGTATGTTATAATAATGGTAAAGTAGGTATGGTGGTAGTGGAATAGAATGTCATTCACTGAATTGGTATCCAATTAGCAGCGAGTAATACATTAATCATCTATTTATCACGTCTACTCGTTCGAAGCAAACAATGTAGACAACGAAAGGACAATGTTTTTATTTATATTTGTGATGACCGATCTGTATTTGAATAATGTACCATAAGCATGAGCTTGAAACGTACGCGTAAAGTAACGAAACACAAAAAATAATAGCAGATATATTATCAACATTAACTGAATGGTGTTATCAGTATGTATGATTAATATTAAAAAAAATCGGTTCCATTATAATACATTGAGTATTTCTGGTATCTTATTATTACCACATTCTTTTATCTTCTTTTTTATTCTTGACTGGTTAAATGAATGTATAGTCTCTGATATAGTAGAAGAATAAGCTTTAGGCTCAGTAGCAATCGAGAAGTTTAGAAACTTACGTTTTCAATGTACGATATACACATAATATGGTTATTAGGTTTTTTTTTATTGAAGCACGACTTAGTGACTGCACTACGCCTGATGTTAAGCATAGTATAATCCAAAAACATCGGCAACCACCGAGAGACAGATTATCCATCGCCGGTCGCCGCTGTCATGCCGGCCATAATGAAGAAAGTCACCCGGTACTGGATATGCACAGGCTGACCCCGAAACGCGACGCGCATTAGCGAGTCACTATGACGGGCTTTTTCGCCGAATACATGGTGGTTGCGACCCAGTCAGGCTGTAAAACCCTACCACCCCGCTTTCGCCATTGCCTCGTTCGTTATTCAGCAGGGTGCACCACGTGCAGGTGAGGTTGGCTTGGGTGTCTCAAGTCTTAAGATGTTACGCGACACCCATTACACCCCGAAAAAGGTACTGTGTTCAGTGTGTTGTAACAGTTTTATCATGGTACTTTAATGGAGAGATAAAGAAAGTTTTTAGTAAGTTATCTTACCAAAGCAGATCCAAAGAGAATTTCATTATATCTTTAGCGATCGTTATCTAATAGGGCTCAAGTACTCGTTTACCGTAACCAATCTGTTACTAATATTATTCTTGTGTATTTAATTATCCAGCCGCACAATGTGGTCACCCTACGATAGAGCTTCGAGTAGAATATGTCAGGAGTCTTATCACTTCGAGTTAAAGACGTTATTCGTTTAAGCGGAATGAAAAATGAATAGTGAATAAAGAGAGTGACGTATATGTTTGTGCGCGTTTCAGCGAGTATTGTCGTCGCGCGGTCTATGGACTGTAATAAGCGAGTATTGTTTGTGCCGTTATTTACTATAGTTATCCTAATTAATTTGAACTATATACTACATTTTTCATTTGGCATTAAAAAAAAGTAATTGCAATAATTCATTTTCTTGTTTTATTAAAATGTGTTAGCAAATATATATCAGTACATAATATTAAACAAAGTTCTCTGCCACGTCTGTCTATTTGTTTGTTCGCGATAAACTCAAAAACAACTAAACGGACTTTCATACGGTTTTCACCAATAGATAAAGTGATCCACCAGAAAGGTTAAGATATATTTTGTCAAGGTTTTTTTATTATCCACCGGGCCCACTATTATACACATAAAATTGAATTGTCTGCTGTTTCTTTGGAATTATTTGCGAAAAAGTTAAACCAATTTTGATAAGATATCTACTGACAGACAGAAGACTTTCCAGAGTATAATAAATACATGCCATGTAAATATAAAGACAACTCAAAATTAATCTAAATAAATTACATGGTCTCATATAATTACTTTTAGGGGATCCATGTTGCAAGCACCGGTTAGTGTAAAATAATAGTTATTTTTTTATTTTTGTACACTTCTAGAAAGATAAGAAAAAAATCTCGGGATCTCGGGATAAGAAAAAAAATAAGGATGGTTGAATAAAAGTTGACTGAGTTGGTTATTTAGTTTTTTATTTTATTAATAAACATAATGAAACAAGTATTTAGTTTCTAGCCTATATTTCAAAAAGATTTAAAACTAAACTTTTGTCAACGAGCTGATTACTTCACCGATTTTAATTTCAGATATTTTCATAAGTATTTGAAAGTAAGTATTGAAAATATGTATCATTAGCTGACCAGTGGCCTCTTCGTTGGGCGGTAAGCATTTTTACTAGTGAGTGGTATGTATTTTGGTAAGACTTCGTAATTGTTGCTGATAATGTGATCAATAAACATCACTTAACGATATTGTTTAAATAAAAAAAAAACTCCTTTTTGTAACATAAATATAAAAGTTAGACATATATTATCGCTAATTCTCTTGTAAGCATTATCAAGCTTTACAACTCTGGAACTCAATCATATATCTCACATCGTCGAGGCTGCGTTCGCTTTTTCTTCGCCTTACTTTGCAAATACGACTACCACAAAAAAGTCTTATCATTCTTCGGGTTACTGTATAACCTATGACGCTCACAAATAACGTGACTTTCTATTGGTAAAAGATTTTTAAAAATCGGTTTAGGAAATACTACAGGTAGTATCCCTTACAACCTCACAAACTTGACGTTTTTTTTCTTGAACTAACTACGCTATTGACCTAGTAACAAAGTCTTAACATCTTCACCGGACTACGCAAAGTTCACCTCTTTATAATATCAGTATAGATTACTTAACTTTGGATTAAATATGTAGTGCATAAGAGTAAGCATTCATAATCTGTTCGTAGTCCGGTGAAGCTGTTAAGCCCTTGCTAGGTCAATAGCGTAGTCAGTTCGAGAAAAAAAAAACATAATCTGTTCTGTATTTATATCTTTCTTGAATGCTTGATGTGAATAGTTGTAACTGATTATAAAATTAGTTCGAGTTAAAACTTTTTACAGTTAAACTTTCTAATATATTAAAACTACGTTGTGTAATTTTGACCAGGAAAAAACAGAGATTATAGAAATTGCTTGATGGTAGCTGTTAGGCTTTGGTTTATAGTATGCAATATAAATTTGGGAAAAATATCCAAAGCAGTGTTAGTAGTTACTTACTACATTAGGTAAGTCAGTAGAGAATTGCGACCAATGGAAGTAAGGATTGATGCATCGGTCAGGAGTGTGTTAAAATTGCACTTAGATCGCAAGCTCTAAGTACTGTCCCAGTCTCCTTACCTTACAAAGTGGTAGACTCGACATATTCGGCTGAGTGCTGCAAACGCTCACCTTAGTAGTCCGGTGAAGCTGTTAAGACTTTGCTAGGTCAATAACGTAGTCAGTTCGAAAAAAGACTTGGCATACACAGATCTCTTTTTTATGTACAACAGGTACGCGCTTGGCCACAATCTCACCTGATGGTAAGTGACGATGAGGCCGACGATGTATCGCGTTTACTCACTAGGTACCTGTTCACTCTACTCTTGAAGACTCCCGAATTATAAGATGTCAGGAAGACAGACGCCGGGAGTGAATTCCACTCTTTAGCCGTACGCATAATGAATGTGGAAGCAATCTCGAATGATATTTGATATTATTTTTGTTAGGGAGAGCGAGCACGTGCAAGACAGTGACATTAAATAGTTTTAAATAGTGAATAGGAATAGGATGTGAAAGCGCGTAGATTTATTACCCTTTAGTTGTAGTACATATTGTTTTAGTTTGTAGAAACAGTATTAGCAATAAGTTATATGGACAATAAGGAACGAATAGACTTATAATTTATTAGGGATAAGTATTGTTTTAAATTGTGCAAAATGAAATAAATCTATGTCAATGCCAAGGTCTAGGGAAATAATGACAAAAGAACGAATCCATGTGCCTTATTTCTCAAACGTGCGCATTCTAGGGGGTCTCGGTCGAGCTGATTTCGACTTTAAGCGAGCCACACGCATAGAGCGCGTGTATCGGCCCATTACAGCTGCGAGACCCTTAAATAAGGGACATAAACTTGTTCAAAAACAGTATCATCATAGACTCTGATCGGAACGGTCACCGAGTAGACTCTGAACGATAGAGTTTATTCGGAATATTGTCACGACAGAGTCTAATAAGATCGCAAAATAGTTTGAGTGGTTATATCAATACATTATATTCGTAATAATAATACTATAAGAACTTGTAATTAAAATACATTATACAAATATTACGGATAGAGGTGATTTACGAACCACCTCAATATTATATTCGTAACAATTTTATTATATGTAGACATATTTAAACAACCTATTTATCATTTTCATTGTAAATAAAATGAAGAATTAGAAACTGTTATAACTTTGGACTTAATTTTTTTTATTTTAATTATTCATTTAGTTATAACAAATTATGGCACAGGTGATATTGTAACATAAATTTGTAACACGATACTTTTAAATCGTACATTGCAATGGCAATTACACTAAAGTGCGTTAAAACAATGCGTTTTCAAAATTCCATCAACCTCAACAGAAGTGTATTCCGACAAAGAATTCCATTGCTGACTCGTCATGTGAGAAAATTCTATTTTTGTCTGGTTTCTTTGTGTTGTGTTCCACGTGACAAAGTACAGCGGAAATGTTTTTCAATTGTTTTTTTTTTTGTCATTTAATTTTCCAAAAGTATTTAATATTTTAATTAATTCAGTTTGACATATAAAAGTATTAAGTGGTTATTATGTTCTTCTATTTCAACTGATGGGTTGGGAAGATTATGTATTTCAAGTTTCAAGGCATATCGGTCAAGAAGATTGGTATAATTACTCAATACAGATTTTATCGTTTAGAAAAAATAATAAAAAGAAAATACAAGTAATAACTATTCGTAAATTAGTAAACAAAGAAAGAAGATTGTACCCTTCGTTTTGATTGATTTCTGGCCACGAGTGTTAATAGAATATACAAGATGACGATTATTTTTAGAATTTTTAGAAAAGAAAACAACTCAAAGTCAATCCTCTTGTTGATATAAGAAATAACATATTTAATTTAGTATTAACGTTATACGAAACAGTTTTTAAAAGTGTAACTTTCATTGGGACTTTGTAAATTGGATTATATCAAACGAAAATATGTAATGAAAATGAGATAGCCATAAATGTATATTTAAGTGTTAGATTGTGACAGAATGAGATAGAATGCGTTTCTATATAGTTTCCGTTTCGTTTGTCTCGTGTTTATACGATGGTTCGTAGCGTTCTGCGTCCCCACTAGACTATCGTCGTATACGGGCCCGTACACGGAATTTGCATACCATGGAGAGTTATATACTATATTCTTTATATACTCGAAATATATACAAAGAGAGGGAGAGATAGAGAAACTTAAATACTAAGTTTCACTTATACCATGAGTGAACTCGCACTCGATTATTTATCCCCTTCTCTTGTTATTTGGACCACGACCGTGTGAGTTTAATTTTATAGATCAAAAGACGGTCGCACTGCGAACTCGGTGTTTCTAGACAGCATTTTAGACACACTGCCGGAGGGGAATGCTGTGACAAATATTAACTTAAATCAAAATTGTTTTTAAATATTTACGTCGAATGATACATTAATAATCGAAATACATTAATAAACATACTTATTAATGTATTTATCACATACTAGCGGACCCGGCGGAGGTAGTACCGCCATGATAATGAAAAAAACCTTGACATATTATATACCTATACCTTTCCCATGAATCAATTTATCTATTGCTGAAAACCGCATAATAACCCGTTCAGTCTTTTTTTAGTTTACCGCGAACAGTCAGACAGACAGACATGACAGAGAATTTCGATTTATTATATGTAGTGATTATGTCTACATTATATCTTTTAACATTCCCTATCTGAACTTTAAGTATACAAAATGTCATATGTAAGGGGCAATGTGCTTAATGGGGTCCAAAGCTTTTTATTTATACTAATATTATAAAGAGGTAAAGTTTGTGAAGTTGTAGGGGGTAATCTCAGAAACTACTTGTCCGATTTGAAAAATTCTTTCAGTGTCATATAGCTCATTTATCGAGGAAGGTTATAGGCTACATGTCATTACGCTAAGGCTAATAGGAGCAGAGCACCAATGAAAAGGTTTCTGAAACGGGACTTTTTCCTCTTGAGAGCTTCCGCTGCGTGTTAGCGTTAGCCCAAAGTAATTATTCCACGCGAACGAAGTCGCAGGCAGAGGCTAGTTTCCAATATTTAAATGAAAAAAAAGGAGAGGTCTGGCAATTGTGCACGCGTCACGCAAAAGCTACTGAACTAAATTATATCACATCTTTAAAAATTAGTCTTTAAAATTAGTCTTTAAAAAAAATAGGTGTTGAATATATTGTTAGGAATTTACAATTGAAAAACAAAAACAATAAATGATTATTTAAAAACAGAACTGGCCAATTTAGATACAAACTGTTAAGAAACAATTCAATTCTAACAATTACTAAATAATCGACACGAGTTCGGACAGAACTATTGCACCCTACGACGGCCACCGAAAGAATGTTTTAACTTTTTTTTTTTCTCGAACTGGCTACGGTATTGGCCTTTATTTTTTGGCCTTTACAGCTTCACCGGACTACTAAGGCGAGCGCTTAAGGCACTCAGCCGATTTTATATTGGCAACCAGCTCAAGGGTGCACGGCACACCTCGGCTTGGCTGTTGCCCGTTGCATGCAAAATCGCGACCTAACTTAACAAACCTAGCTAACTATTCATATATGTTTGAGTTGTTGAAACGTATATGTGTACCAAGCATATCCGCCTCAACAACTCCCCCATATATTTTTATCGAAAAATTGAGAGTTTTTCAGTTTGATAGGGGAAAAAAAGTAAACCCCTCCACCAAAATGTGTAGCGTGTAGGCGTGCACGTATGTGGGGGTGATCGTGTAGTGTTGTAGCAGAGATGTATGGGTGTGTCACCGTATCGCGCAAGCAACGCACTCAAGGGCTCCCTACCGAGGGATCGAACCTAGGCTTGAGCCGCTGCCGTGGGAGGCCTAATCGGGTGTGCGGGAGCAAAATTAACCCCCAGACCGTGGCGGCGCGATCTGTGGTTACGCGGACGTGGGCGTGAGCACGCTCTTTTTCGAGGGACAGGCTGGTACTGATCGTCCGCTGACGTGATATCGTCGGGAGGATCGGTAAAGATGTGTCGCGGACGTCTTCTATATCTCCCAGCGTTGGGTACGGGTCCGTAGTTTGCGGCGGATACCACAACGGACTGGGATGATTCGCGGCTCGCTCGAAATAGCTACTCGTAAGTGATTTATATACGCCCAGATGGACGGTATCTCCAGGTCCCTGTGGAGTTCCGCCTTCCGGACGAACCAAAAAGCACCGGTGATTTTACGCAGAACCCGGGTCTGCAAAACCTGAAGTTTATCGAGATTTTTTGCGTGGGCGAAGGCCGGACAACTATATGTCATTATTGGACGTATACAAATCTTATATATTGCGAGCTTATGTCTGAGGGACAGTTTCCTCTTCTGACAAAGTAAATAATGGAGGCGACCCAAGACCATAGCGGCTTTGGCTCGCACTCTCTTAATGTGTGACTCGAACGAAAAATGGCTGTCTAATGTGACGCCGAGATACTTGACCTCGGTGGTCCAAGGTATCTCGGTTTTGTATAGCCTTATGAGCTTTAACTTCTTATCGCGCGTTCTAGGATCGAAGAGTATCGCGGCACTCTTTTCGGGGTTAATAGCTATACGCCATCGAAGAAACCAATCACCGAGTGTACTAACGGCTTTTTCGATGCGATTCCTGAGGACATCCGGCCACCAGCCAGAGGCGTAGATGACTGTATCATCAGCATAACAACCTACCTCGACTCCCGGGAGCTTAGGTAGGTCGCTGACGAACAGGTTGAAGAGGATGGGCGCGAGTATTGAGCCTTGTGGCACACCTGAGCGTATCGGACGGGGAATGTTTTAACACAATAAGCGCTGCCCTTTATATTGGCTGTTCACAGTATAACTATCTGACATTGAAACATAACATCGACCAATATCGTCTACCCTCGATAGGTCTATTAATAGTATAAAGAGTGACTAAAATATTAATTAGAAATCATTATAACGTTAATTTCATAAATAACTTTACTAGTTATAACGATGTAAAAGATAAATCTGCTACAATCATAACGTAATAAATGGATAATGATAAAAATTTAATAATTTAATCGATTTAATAAAAACAAAAATTATAGTAAGCGCCATCTATCGTATAAAAATACAATTTGATTACTAAAAAAGTAGATAGTAGACAGAATTAGTTAACTTATCTTCTGTACAGATGTCACTTTAAGTTTGTAAATTTATAGACGCGTTTTGTCTATTCTAATATTATAAAGAGGTAAAGTTTGTGCCTGTAGTCCGGTGAAGCTGTAGAGGCAGTAATCCGGTGATGTTGTAAAGGTCTTGCAAGACAAATAGCATTGTACGTTCGAAAAAAAAGGTAAAGTTTGTGAGTTTAGGACACTGTAGGAGGTAATATCTGTATCTACCAAACCGATTTTGAGAATTCTTTAAGCAATAGAAAGCCACGATATTTGTGAGTGTCATAGGTTATATATTAACCCGAAAAATGAAAAGAATTCTTTGTGGTAGTCTGATTTGCAAAGTAAGTCGGAGTGAAAACTGCCTTAACGATGAGAGATATATAATTGAGTTCCAGAGAAAACTTGTAGGGCTTGATAATGCCTACAAAAGAATCAGCGACAGTGTCGGTGTTATTATAAAAAAGTTAAATACGTATTAAATACTTGCTTTAAAAAGGTTTCGTACTAAATGCACCGCGCTCGCCCGAGGCCAGTTCGCGTTATCCTTTTTTCGCAAGTCTAACTTTGCCTAACCAAAGCGAGACAAAAGAGCAAGATGGCGAACATTCCGCGAACGTGGTGCATTTAAAATGTATCCTTTTTAAAACATGTATTCAATACGCATTTATTTTTTTGGAATAACACCGATATATATATGTTTAACTTTTATATTTAAGTCACAAAAAGTAGTTTTTTATAAATGTTTACCGCCTAACGAAGCGGGCACGGGTCAGCTATTAGAAGCTTTATATTGAAAAAAACCTTAGAATAACGGTCAACTAGTTTAAGATTTCCATTTCTTTGTAACTGGAAACAAATGAGGTACTGTTATTGGTTGAAGATAGTCATTCGTCAAATTTGTGAAGGAAAACGAACGTATCTCATTGATAAAAAAAAAATTATGACGTGATTTGTTGAGCTTCAGCGATTACTACTAAATACAACATTAGCTATAGTAAAACCGAAGTTAGTTGACTATCTGGACCTTATTCCCAATATGCCACATCAGAAATCAGGCATTGTAGAGGTGCAAGGTGAAAGGTCAAGGTCACTCACAGTTCATTGAACAAATTCCATGTATTAGGAAATAGCTACCATATCGGTGCGATATATGCCATTGTGGCGTGGTATAATATTTCGCTATATGTATGCATGTACACGATGATTATATTGTAGTCAGGTGAAGCTGTGAAGGCCCTAAATAAGGCCAATAGCGTAGTCAGTTCGAGAAACAAAAAACACGATGATTTTTTTATTATTTTTTTTTTATTGTAGCTCGGCAAAGTGACTGCACTATGCCTGATGGTAAGCACAGTACAATCCAAAAATAATAGCGACCACCGATAGACACACTATCCATCGCCGGTCGCCACTATCATGCCGGCCTGTAATAAACTGGATACGCACAGGCTGATCCCGAAACGCGACGCGCTGAAGCGAGTCACTATGACGGGCTTTTTCGCCATATGCATGGTGGTTGCGACCCAGTAAAACCCTACCACCCCGTCTACCGTCAAGGTAATAAGGCGTTACGATATTACATGGCATAGTATTACCGTCATAAATTACATTATAAATATTTTATTATATACTGCGTAAAACGAATATCAGTTGTCAAGTTGACATTTCGTTGACAGTTGACAGAATGGAAAATAATACCAAGGAGGAGATACCCGATTAGGCCTCCCACGGCAGCGGCTCAAGCCTAGGTTCGATCCCTCGGTAGGGAGCCCTTGAGTGCGTCGCTTGCGCGATACGGTGACACACAAATATACATCACTGCTACAACAATACACGATCACCCCCACACACGTGCACGCCTACACGCTTACGCATGAAAGTGGAAGGGTTTACTTTTTTCCCTCATCGAACTGAAAAACTCTTAATTTTCCGATAATAAATATATGGAGGAGTTGTTGAGGTGTGTATGCTTGGTACACATATACGTTTCAACAACTCATACATATATGAATAGTTAGCAAGGTTAGCTAAGATAGGTCGCGATTTTGCATGCAACAGGCAACAGCCAAGCCGAGGTGTGCCGTGCACCCTTGAGCGGGTTGCCAAAATAAAATCGGCTGAGTGCCTTAAGCGCTCGCCTTAGTAGTCCGGTGAAGCTGTTAAGACCTTGCTGGGTCAATAGCGTAGACATTTCGAAAAAAAAAAAACCAAGGAGCATGAAATTCTGAGATGCCACAAAAACTCCCTGGATGGTTCTAACAAGGTAGCCAACACATCTTGTTAGAATTTTGAAATATTCTCAGGATGCTTATAATATTATTAACTACACGACAATGGCAGTAATAATCTAAAAAATTGGTTGCCAAAAATAAATTAAAAAAAAAAGTAGAACTATCTCATATAGGGGACATGATGAAACAGTGTCCACTTCTAGCACTAAATAAAAGTTTCATGATACTCCAAAATAGCTCTACGTAAAGTTTATGGATAGTCTGAAATAATCGTGTAATTATAACCTAAAATAACTACTGAAAAAAAACGTGGAGTGTGATAGTATTTTTATGAACTTTACATAATTTACTTTTGGGCTTTTAGTTTTATAAAACTTATTTAAATAATAAACACTGCTACTACAGCGCCACCCTAATTTAATGCATTTTGACGAACACTTTATTATACACAGGTTTTCTTACTCCTTCACTCTATAGTTGACGGAAAAAACTGTGTTTATTTTGAACGTACTATTGATATGTTGATTAAATTAAACATACCCATTTGCGAAAAAACATTGCCGTGTTAAGAAATTAATATTAACCGTTTAATTTTGCATGCTTCACATTGTTTTGTTTATAAATTGTCTTATTAAAGAAGAAAATATATTTGGACTTAATTTTGTTTATGTTGTTGTCAAATGAATAAATCTTTGTAAAATTACACGATATACTTTTCGTGGATCCACCGTATTTTTATCTAAGAATACCGACAAAAAAATTTTGCCGGTGGAATAATAATATTTCGATGTTCGCAGGCATCGCATGTACCAATATATCAACGAATTTTTAGAATACTCGTACATATACTAATTTAAATCGGTAACAGTATCGACTGACGGTAAAGGAAAACATGGCGAGGGAACCTGAACCTGATAAATGTTCTTGTAGTACTACTGTATGTGGGAAAAATATAGAACTGAAATCGGCTATACGTCAGGGTTGGCTTGGTGATTACGCCCATACCTTCCTCCGGGAAGAGGCCTATGATCTTGGTTTCAGGCTGATGATGAATGACCAAGTTTTACCCTTGTAATACGGTAAATATCTATTTAAGTATGGAGATACTGTTTCACTGATATATGCATTCAAAGTTAGACTTTCCTCGGTAATGCGCTGTTCGCGTCATGCCGTTACTTTTTCGCATGAGTTTCAGATAATATTTGTATATAAATTGCATGCGTATTTCCTTACCAAGGCGTAGCCTGTCTAGTGTAATATAGAAGTAATTGGATAAGACGATATAAACATAAAGCTTTCACGTGTCCGACCTAATTATTATGTGACCGACCGTCAGATGTATTTAATGTGGCGTATCTAACTATGGTTAGGCATTATCTGAAACTGTGAATTGATGAGCTGTAATGTCTTAATTATCCAGTGTATGCTTTTATAGGTAAATAGACGAAGAACACAGTCTTGTACCGTATTAGAAAATACGTATAACCAGCCGCCGGTCGGTCAGGGAAACCATTAACACACTGTTAGAGACTGACTATTTATACGGACAGAGCTTCGCCTTACAATAACTTTCACATAGGAATGCGTGTAGTCAACGATATCTTGCCTTTTATATGCCGAACTATGGAAGTCAAAGCAATTACTATCTACTCACATTTCCCCAAATTAATTTTATTATGTAACACAAAAATAATATTAATATCAAACTTTTTGTTATTTAAGTGGTACGTCAATCTTATATAATCGCTCTTATTCATGTATAGAACCCAATATTTTTTGAAAATTGTTTTTTCCATGCTATTGATATTTATGTTACGTTGTATTACACGCTTCTTGCGTCTATAATCTACAATATTTGTACAATTTTTAGTAATATTATAAAGACGTAAGTGAATTTGTTGGTTGTCCGTTGTTCGTTATGCTGTTAAGCCTTAACTACTAACCTTACTGTTATGGAATTTTGTATATAACTTATCGGGGATACGAAAAAATAACATAGGGTGTGGAACCTCACAGAGAAAATATACTGTTCCTGAGGGATGGCTGAAATCTACATTAACCACGATCACCGCCGCTACTATAAGCTCGTATTCAATATTGTTTTATTATTTAGAATAAAGATAAAAAAGAAATACAGTTATAATATCATTATATTAATACACGAATAAAAAATAACTACGCCTCTTAGGATTCAATATCGACCCCTGGATGACGACTAGTAGTACTAGTAATAGCAATTGATTATTTGTGAAGTGTACCTTTCTAAGATCGATTATTAGCAATGTTATGGCTTAGTAAGGTAAATAGTGTTTTCCATTAAAAAAATCCTCAGTAACAGTACTTATATTTAGTATTCAACATAAGCGCAACACAAAAATCTAAGTTGTTTTCAGCAGACGAGAATGAAATTTAATATAAATTCAAATTGTATTTAGTTTGTTTACGTTAAAAGAACGACAATGCCTTGGAGTGCATTTTAATTTAAACTTTATATATGTGGAGCTGGCAACACCGGCCGCGAATGGCGGACATGTGACGCTCCCAGTTACAGAAGTTTGCGACACAAAAAGTATGAAAAAACCATGCCACGGACAGTAACGTAAAACTCGGGCATGACGGTCAGCGTATAGACGCGATAAATATTGCAGATGCGGCGGTGTATACTAATATATGTTTACGGTACAATTCAAAATTGTTTGATAGAGTACATATAGTGGATAGACTTTCATCGGTTGAAATTATTTATACTAGTCCTTTTTGTTATACTAGTTGGGCAAAATTACTGCACAATACCTGGTACTGCACATTACCACGGTACAGTCTAAAAACAACGGCGACTATTACATATAATACAATGACTACACAAAAAAGAAGAGAAAACTCAAAATAACTGCATAAATTTTCTTTTCAACTTTTTTCTTTTGAATTTTGAATTGAATTATAGTTTAAATTTCCTTTTTATATCACATAGGAGGCAAACGGACAGGCAGCTCACCTGATGTTAAGTGATCATCGCCGCCATATGCAACAGCAATACCAGGGGAGTTGCAAGTGTGTTACCAGCTTGTATTTAAAGGGATAGGGCGATGAAGGAAGGGAGAGGAGAACGGAAGGGAAGGGGAGGTGTGCATCTGGCGTTCGTACTGACCGAACGAAACGCAATAATGCAAGCATTGTTACCTCACGTCGGTTTTCTGTAAGAGGGGTTGTACTACCCCAGACGAGCCGACCCATTCATGCTGAAACCAGTTATTGCTTCAACGTGGCTCTACCACCTACAATATAAAAATTGAATTATTTAAATTTCAAAATTTGTAAAATGAAATTATTAATATTAGTCTGATTTTCACATCTATTGGTACTTCGGACAATAATTATCTATGCACAGTTCTAAAAAAAATATCAATGAAACAACCACATTATGGGCTGCACAATCTCATTACAAAATATCGATATTACAAACTCGTATACACACGCCGCTATACTACGCGTCTGTCGTAGTCCGGTGAAGCTGTTAAGACCTTGCTGGGTCAATAGCGAAGTCATTTCGAAAAAAAAAACTACGCATCTGTCGTGTGCATACGTCACGAGCTTGTTGAAGGCATCGGTTTCTCGTAAAATCTCTCAACGCGTGTAAAGAAAATTTTACACTAAAAAATAATATTAATTCACAAACGGAGGAGAAAGAGGGTCTGAACTGAAGATATCTTCGCTTAATTATATGAAAATCTACATTTTAACCTGGACTGAATGGAATATATATAAATAGAATAGGAAAGGACCTCCTGAGCACGCTATGTTTGTCATACACTAACACCTCATTCATACCATATACTAACTTACACATCCAAACTATTGATACATGGGTCTTGTGAGGGACCTTCTTACTTGATTACTGAGTCTTAGTTAGAATTGTACGATCCTAAATTTATGTACATTATCTATGCATATAAGATATATTTATATACGTTGCATAAATGTATACATGTATGGTTAGATAGTTCGTTTGGAGAGTACGATTCGATTTGCGGAATTCGTGCCCGACAGCTAGATTGGTAAATAGAGGCAGTTCAGACCAACAACGTTTAGGCATTTAAAAAAACGCCATCTTTGGAAATATTTACATTTTTATTCACAGAGATGAAAATGAGAACTTTTATGGACGTACCATAAAAGCAAAAAGTGTTTAGAGCCAAATCATCATCTTCTCACGTCTTCTCCAATAGCGACTCATGTCTAGGTACGATCCTCCACACAGGAGTAATTAAGGCTGCTGTTTGCGCAATACAGTAACTACATAATTCACTAGTTCGCAACATACATTTTGTTTATTATTTAATCGTATGCCTAAATAAGTATCCATCTTTTATTATCGCCAATTTTTTATCACTCTATTTGTAACTGCGATATTCAATTTATGTGGAACAGTGTAACGACCAAAAATTTATTAGTTTTTTTTTCTCGAACTGACTACGCTATTGACCTGGCAAGGTCTTTACAGCTTCACCGGACTACAATTTATTAGTGTTTAGCACCACCCAAAGAACAGACATCATACATAACAATACATTTTACACCTACACACTCACACGGTAGATATAGGTATTAAAATTCTGCGAGGTGTTCAGCATAAAAATGCCAATTGTTGGTGAAATTATTGTTATCACCGCTCTATATTAGTTGCTTATTCTTTGCCACGTGAAGCGCGGAGCTTATGCACAGTAGTAAAATTTAACGGTTAACAATAAAGTATTGGGAACGGGGAGCATATTCCCTGCCAATAACTTCTCGCCTGTGTGCATCTCTCCCTCAAACCGGCTGCGATGATGGGCTTAGTAAGTGCCTTATATATTCTTACTAAAATTTGAATTAGCTTATACTTTTTCCTAAATATTTTTGTTGCTATAATACATTACTTGATTAATTCATGCAAGCACACATGGCCACATATTTCTTCAACCTTGGTATGGTTTCATTACATCCAAGTCATATAAGAATTCTCGTACACTGCGTCTATAGTTGGGATCTGTCACTGAACTGAAGCTTTCTTCAAAGGAAAATCTCGTAATGAAATTATAATATATTGCTAGAGATTTTTCTAAGTTCGTCTGGGTAGCTACCACCTTTAAATTTGAGATCTGTCTTTAAGCATTTATGGTATTCCAGAAGCTGCATTTAGGAGCCTGTCTTCATTTATTTTCAGCATGATCCAATCTTAGACCATATAATAAGGGATTGTACAAGTATTATGTATGCAGTTTTTTTTTTAAATTTCTGATCCCTTCCTCCTCGGTCAGCAAAAGTCAAAGCTTTTACCTCTTCTCCCATGCATATGGTAAACGGTTATATAAGTTTCTTTAACTAGCTTCTGCCCCTGACTTTGTCGCCGTGGAATGGGCAACTTTGGGATAACGCTATCTTTAACTCGCAACTTCGTTTACGTAGAATATAAAAATATTTATAGATAATAACGATTGTGAAACAAGTACGTTGCCAGCCTGTGTTAGTGGGAAAGAGGGTAGGGAGAAGAGGGAGGGAGGTAAGAGAGGAGGTGGGCTTCCAGCGCTCTGACTGAACAAATGAAACGCTACAATGTAAGCACTGTAACTTCACGTCAGTATTCTGCGAAAATGTGGTATTACCATATTCACCTATTCAAGCTGGAAATAATTATAGCTTCAACGTGGCTCTAGTCTATAGAGGAGTTACCTTATAGTGGTTTGCTACTAGGGCGATGATAGCCCAGTGGATAAGACCGCGTGCCTCACATATCTGACATCCATATCCAGATACTCCCATCTTTTGGGTCATCAAAAATAGGGAAATCGAAGATCCCCCACCTTCCTTTAGTAATTGAGTAATATTTGAATAGCTCCTTATTAACATCAGGTGAGCTCAAAAATTAATACCTACAAAGTGAATAAATCATCTTGTAGGCTTTGTGTTTCACCCACCTCACCATTTTCTACTATATAGCTATTTTATGTTCTTTTATTAATAGATCAAATCCATACTGGTTCTTACTGATATCCCAACTTCTAATATTATAAATATGAAGTTTTTCGTTTAATTGTTACGCTTTTACGACTTAAGAAATCAATCGATTCTCATTGCATAACTCTTATTTTTTTTCTGTAGCACGGCTAAATGACTGTACTATGCCTGATAGTAGGTACAGTACAATTTAAAAAACAATGACGACCACCAAGAGACAAACTATCTATCGCCAGTCGCCGCTGTCATGTTCACGTAACGCTTGAAGGATCCCATATCATAGGAGGGAACGGACTGACTGAGAGATTGTACCATAACTTTACGGTATTTGTATTGATAAACTCATACCCAGATAACATTAACTGTAAAACTGTGGCTCCAAAGCCCAGCGCCCGTTGTTCGGTTGTGGAAAGGGGAGCAAAGGATTAAATTAAGCAGCTCTTCAGAATATTCGTTGTGATACAGACAACACACTCTCTGATACTATGTCCCTGCGCAACTGAAACGGTAATATAACCTCTGTAATGTTTGCATCACTAACAATGTTGACAGTTTGTCCTTACAAGCTATCTAGTGTCTCTGCAATATATCTTGACCCTTCAGATCGTTTGCGGCACCCATTAAGAGGGGTCAACACCTGTCGGTAGAGCGGACATAGTGCTGATCACGTAGTCCCTGCTTGATGAAAGAAAGTAACATGGTGTTTAGTTCATGCGAAAGAGAGATAACCCATAATTAGCTGCCCAGAGGAACGAATTTCCCGGATTTTTTTTAAAAAAAAAGGATTTTAGCAACCTTCCCAGTAAATCTATATTAACACGATCGAAGTCGCTGGCAAAAGCTAGTTTTTAATAAATTCATTGTATTCAAATAATAAATCATCTCACCCCAATGAATATGAACTAATCAAAACATTGTGGGAACGATAGTTTGTTTTTTCATCTCGGAATGACTTCATGGTTAATATAATTCTTAATGCGTCGGTATTTTTAAGAAAGTTCTCTTTTGATTTATACTACTCTAAATCTGGGTCTCCATGCTGCGACCACATGCTCTCATGGAAGGCTCATCATATTTACGCTTAAATACGATAGCCCGCGACAACGTTTACATACCGTATGGCATATAAATAACGTGAAATTGTTCTTACTTATTACTTAAAGTTAAAAAAAAAAATTTGAGGCCATCATGACTGCCAACAGAAGTAAAAATTCAATACAATGCAATAACTGTGTGTCTTTATAATCAATCGTGGTATGAATTAGCGACAATTTTTATCATAAGTCTGGTTTTCAAATATATTGGCACTCCGAACAGTAGTAGAAAAGTAGTTTATACATATTAATCATACATGTAAGGGTTTTCAATGATGCAACTATTTTTATACAAAACAAACTGTATTCTTAAACTTTTTACAAAAACACCCTCAAATATAGATAATACGTCTTAACTCTGCGTCGTGAACTCAGAAACGGAAGTCTATACATCACTGCTGCCATCCGTGAGAAATTGTGAAACTAATGATTCGTTTAGAAATGCAATTCTCCGTACATATGATGGGCTACACAAACACAGTCTACTATATTAAATGTACAGAGACCGTTATACCACGCACGTATCGCTTGTTTGTCGAAAGCCACGCAAGCGCAATACGGTCACACTTACTAGCATGTCGCGACGTAAAATTACACATTTTCTCCTGTCAAATAATTTCTGCTATACATATTATATGCTATCTAACCAACAGACTGATTTTGTATTATCTAATATGTATGAAATAGTAGGTAGAATATAAATATACACGGTAGCAGGCCAATAATATTTCCAGAAAGTTGAATTGCATTAGAATTTACAATATCGCGCTGTACCGTTCAGAACGGTTTCACGTAATCTAGTACATCTACCGGGAATTACTTCGTTCCCGCACACCTTTCGACGAAGATCTCTAAGCGGGAATCTATTTACAGACAAGTATGTCGCATCACTTACCGCATGTCGTCAAAAATTAGTTTAGTTTATATAGACTGTAATGATCGGAACAAGCTTCGATAATCGATTCCCAATATCATATAGTTATTCGTACGATACAACTTTTTTATCAACAGGTCAGTGCCAACCAGGATATCACGGCCTCTTAAATACTAGATCACGTAAATTGCTACTGATTGATATATCATTAGACAGGAATAAATAATACAAGTATTAAAAATATCACTTGCTATAGAATCCTATAAATCGCGATGGTAGATGCAGTGTCTAAATGCATTACCTCTAAGTCACCATCGTTTTGCTTATAATACTGAAAGATTAAATTAAAAACAGAGGGATAAGGGTTGCCGCAACAATATTTAGTTGGCAGTATGAAATTAACACCTTTGCCAAAAATTGTTAGAAAAAATTTGAACTATAATTTGGAATTTTTTAAACACACAACATACTCTTCTTCTTTTTCTTGTTTTTTGCTCCGCAGAAGCACTTGCCAGTGTCAATGTTTTCTTTCAATGGATAGTATAATAATATTACAAGCGTCATGTGAATAAATTTCAATATTCTAACAAGATGGTGGATCCCTTGATAGAACCTTCTTGGGAGTTTTTGTGGCATCTCAGAATTTCATGCTTCGTGGTATTATTTTCCATTCACTTCACTTGTGCACAATAAACTAACTATATTACGTAAAACACCACTAAATTTACAAAATATAGAGTCAAATAACACAAGGTTATGAATAAAATATAAAATCCATTACATGACAGATTAAGATCCCGCCAAAAAAACCCATGAAATTAAAATTCTAAATTCGTCCACAGATTATAATATAAACCGCTAATACATTACTATAGAATTGAGTTTAAAAAAATCAATCATCGAAAACGTAAATCAATTTGGACTAAACAAATTGTATATACAAGTCACGATCGGATTCAACTTTAGGCTTTTGCTAGCGTTACGGATTACCTTTGCGATCCTGTGAGTTAGAAAAAACTACAGACCAACGGATTTTATCGACATTCAGCTTTGTGTTTGAAATAGTTCAATTTTATTTTCAATCCTTTATCGTGTTATACTGTTGTGGTACTCGCTGTTTTATGCTGATCTCTATGTTATTTAATAAAAAATAAGAGAACTGTACAGTTTATTTTAAAGCGAGTATAATTTTCTAGAATTTTTCAGCGACTGTCAGCTTAAACAAATTCTTATGCACCTGATCCACGTGGCATATTACTTACTGATAGGCATTTACAGTTCGGTTCTTCTTTAATGCTCGATTCTCGTCGGGGCGATCAACTCGTTTCCGACCTCGCCGTCGCGGTACAAATACCGCTTGTACAATCGTTTTGTTCTCGCTTAGTTTCCTTTTTGATCTCCGTTTTGTATTGTAATTGCTCATTTCCTAATGTTTTTAGCATAATATATGGTTACATATGATCTTCTTGCTAGCTATAATATGGTAGATGGTAGAGCGCTGAAGCTATTATTGGTTTCAGTATGAATAAGTCGGCTCATCCGAGGTAGCACCATACTCTCACAATAAAACCGACGTGAAGTAACAGTGCTTGCATTGTTGCGTCTCGTTCGGTCAGTGAGAGCGCCATAGACCCATTTCCCCTCGACACCCCTCTCCACTCCCTATCCCTCTCTCTTCCTCTCCACTCCCTCAAACACAGGCTGGCAACTCACGTATGACTCCTTTGGATTTGCTAGTGTCTATGGACGGCAGTGATCGCTTAACAACAGGTTTCGCCTGTGCGTTTGTTTCCTATGTGATATAAAAAAAGGAAAAAAAATCATGAAATCTGACAATTAATTTGTCTCAAACAATAACAATTTAATAATATGATGAATTCGTATGAGAAAGCAACACCGTTTGAAAGATAGACATGAACTTTTAAAACTAACTTCTTTCTTATAGGAAAGGTTTTTTTATCCTATTTAATTGGTTATATGTCACCAGTAGATAGCGTCAAACTATACCTTATTAAAAAGTGTTTCATTTTAATTTACCATGTACAAAGTTACGAGCAGTAGCAGTATATAAATTGACATATAAGCGGGCAAAGATTACACGTTCATAATTGTATGAAGTAATAAATAGTAATCAAAACGTTATTCTTATATAAGGTAATGTTAAAAACTATAATATAATTTCATATTAAATAGAAAATGTTCAATTGAATTATTCAAAACGAAATATTGAAAAAGAGCTAAAACTGTTTTCAGTCGCTTAATTAGGTATATAAGATCTTCTATTCTTGTATTGTGTTGGATATGTCCACTGTTTCCTATACATTTATTACTATCTGCTGTAGAAATCAACCATATTGTGGCAAAATTGTATACGGGTTTTCATGACGATCGGTTGAACAGTATATAAGTTGACCGTACTTTAGCGCTATCTAGTGATACGATATAATGAACAGCACAAAAACCTTTACCACGACCTAATAAACTAAGTGATATAGAGAGAATTGCGGGGTTGGTAGGGTTTTACAGCCCGACTGGGTCGCAACCACCATGCATATAGCGAAAAAGCCCGTCATAGTGACTCGCTTCTGCGCGTCACGTTTCGGGATCAGTCTGTGCATATCCAGTACCGGGTGACTTTCGTCATTATGGCCGGCATGACAGCGGCGACCGGCGATGGATAATCTGTCGCTCGGTGGTTGCCGATGTTTTTGGATTGTACTATGCTTAATATCAGGCATAATGGAGTCACTATGCCGTACTTCGATAAAAAAAAAATTAAGTGTTGAATGGAATCAAATATACTCTTACCTTGACATAAGATTAAGCTTATCTATACATAGTATATGTAATTTCTCAGCACAGTAATAACAAATTAAAATTCAAATAACAAAGAAATGAGCTTCCATGAAGTATGCCAATTACAGAGAGAAGACGTTGATCAAAGAACAAAATAGTTTAATGTTAATTGCCTGGCGTATTTTCATTCAATTAATACAGATATAACGACACTTCAAAACGGAACGATAGCGATTTAATTGAACGTTTATTCAACGGATCATTCCTATGATCAATTGCTCATATTAATTATCGTCATTAACTGTGTAATTGAGATGTTAATGATTATTAAACAAACTATATGGACATTAATTTAGTTATCTGTTTTTAAGTTATCAATCATTCAATATTAAACAATTAGATCAACGTTTGACATGGTTTTTTGGGAGGATCTTGGAAAATCATGTAGTGGATTTTATATCGTGCTAACTTCTACCCGTGACATCACCCGCGTGGAATCGTTACTTTTGAATATGGCTAACAAAAAACTCCGATTTCGAAACATTATTTATTGGTGCTCCGCTCCTAATAGTCTTAGCGTCTAACACTGAAAGAACTATTTAAATCGGACCAGTATTTGAGATTAGCATGCTCAAGCAAACAAATTCCTCAGCTTTACAATATTAAGTATAGATTGTGTGTGTTTTACGTAATATGGTTCGGTCATTATCCATAAGTGAAGTGAATGGGAAATAATACAACAGAGCGTCAACTCTGCCTTACCACAAAAACTCCCTGGAAAGTTCTAACAAGACAGCCCCCTTCTTGTTGATAACAAGATTGGTAAAATCATTAACTACTCAACAATGGCAGTACTAATCTACTAGAGTAGTCCGGTGAAGCAAGTAGGTTAATAGCGTAATCAGTAAGAGAAAAAAAACTGATCTACTAGAATATTGGTTGCAAACGAAGAAAGAAAGTTTTTTTTATGAAGAAACACCTATCCGCCTTGCAATAGTCTTGAATACGATGGTAACGCTAAAACCTATATTATTACTATAATACTAGTCTAATATGCACTCCATCTAGAATTACGTAAATCCAATTCATCTTTAAAGTAACACGATTCATTACAAAGCTCATCTGGTTTGCAAAATTCAAAAACTTCAACGCCGTCTCAGTTGCGTCCCAAATTGAATAATTGAATTTATAGCAGTTCGTGAATTCATATGATGTCGCACTCGGCTTGGCTACTGGCCAGGTGCACACTTGAAGCCCAACTTTGTAATTGAAAGTTTGAGTGTGTTCGGATTCCTGCTTTGGACGTGATATATTAATTTCATTTGAGACGATTAGGCAAGGTATAAGAGAGTATTGTAGTGTCAGTTTTGAAAATTATTCAGCTAGATAATTTTCTAGTAATAGTGGACGAGCTAAATTCTCCAATTTAGTTTCATGGGAGCAAAACCTTTTTTTTTCGTGGGGAAATCTCTACGGATACCCACCCTAGCCGGGCAGCTGAGAGGTGAGTTATGTCCGACTTACATGAACTAAAACCATATGATGACGTCTCACACTAGGGCAGGACAGAGCAGGAGTTGTCGACTGATACTGCATCTACTCTCCGGCAGGTGTCGGTCCCTTATCAGGGGCCTCTTCGCGGTCTGAGGGGTCAGAGTGGGGGAGTGAGTGTTGCCCTCCCTGACTATTGTGGAAGGCGCATCAGCATAATGGGCCTCAACCACGCGGGTTTGTACAGTAAAACTGCCAGAGACGGACGCATCCGCGTCTTCGCCTGCCGGTACTTTTTACGGCCTCAGGTCATTGTGGACCAGCTAAATGTTAAATGATGATGTTGCTTAAAGCGGTAATCATGCTAAATCTGGAAGAGGATTGGTACTGAGTGCAGTTGTCGGAATACTTCTACGCTAATGGACTTTGTGACAAATATTTAACATAATGGTTGTAGCTAGACTGACAATTGTAGACAAGGCCTAGCGCCATATAACGAATATGTTTAATTTGTGTAAAGTGGCTTTGTAAGGACAGACCCCATAGACTTACCCTAATGGTGCCTCATATTACATAGCATTATTTTATGATAAGCCAGAATGGTACATAGATTTACGACAAATTATGGCAAATGGTCGAATAAGGTGCTTAGTAAAAGCGAATAGAGAAATAGAGGAACTGAGTAGGGTAAGAAATAAGGAGCAAGAATGGGATGTCGTAGTGTAAGATTCCAGTTTAAAAAAACCCGTTTATTTATTTATGTACTTCTTGTTTAAAATGTTGTTAACATTTATTTAATAGCGTTTAAGGGAGGTATGGGCATAAACACCACGTCAGTCTACGACCAATTCAAAGTTTCAACCGCCGAGTAGTCAACAGTTCTATATTTGCCTACACATGGCGGTTCTACAGAACAGTTCTCAGGTTCAGGTTTCGTCACAATGTTTTCGTTCATCGTCTCCCGATACTGTTACCAATTTAAATTAGTAAATATACACTAATGTAAATCCGGAGTCCGAAACTACAGATATCGGATTGAAATTCCATTGTGTATTTTTTTTTTACATTTTATAAGTTTTCGCATTTGAACACAATCTCATTTGATGTTAAAGGACGACGTGGTCTATGATGGTAAACATGCTAAGCTTAAAGGTTTCTAAGGTGGTAGAGCCACGCTGTAGCTATTATTGGTTTCAGCATGAATGGATCGACTTACCCGGGGTAGCACCACCCTCTCACAGAAAATCGACATAAAGTAACAGTGCTTGCATTGTTGCGTTTCCTTCAGTCAGTGAGAGCGCCGAAAACCCATCTCCCCTCCCCTCCCCTCTTCTTTCCTTTAACCCTTCTCTCTTTCTCTCCAGTCCCCCAAACACAGGCTGGCAATGCACGTGCGACTCCTCTGGGGTTGCTAGTGTCTATGGACGGCGGTGATCGCATAACAACAGGTGACCCGCCTATTTGTTTGCCTCGTATATGACATAAAAAAAGGTGACTGGCTCCCAAGTGCAGTTGCCTGGACACACCAACAGATGCTTGGCGACAGATTTTTAATTTGAGGTTGATAGCTAAGCAGGTAGACTTGGAATAAACCCTCCCATAATTACATCACGATGTTTTCATTCACTGGTAGCTACGACTCGGTTGTAAGGATTCGAATCGTCCATCGACGCTGTGTCCGAAAACGCTATCAACTAACCCATCATTGCTTCACATTGTGCTATAATTTTCAATTTGATTAAAGAATTTTATTTTTCATTTTCTTGCATTCGAATAATCTTAACAACTATTTTAAATACCAAATCTTTAACAAGAACTTGACAATAATTGGAAGCTATCAATTTGGGACTTTGATTAAATACCGGTCTCGATGAATCGAGTGAAGTGGCCACTACGGAATCCGAAATTAGATCCTGGTTTTACAAGAACTTAAGAGATTTCCTCCCCTTTACTTCGCGTACATTTACACCAGGTATTTATAGTCGGCATAGAACAATAAATTGCTAAATTTAATGATAAATTAAATTTAGTTTTGAAAAGCTGGTTATTTTAGGTTCTATATCTATTATTTAAATACGTAGTTTCATAACAATGAATATTTGAATCTTGAAAAACGTCGAGGTAGTCATAAGAACTGCCGATAGAAGTGAAAATACGAATATGTCATGACGCGAAATCGTAAGTTTATTTCCTGCAAAAAAATAACGTTCAAAAATTTATAATTACCTAGTAAACAATTTAATTTAAAAAACCAACGGTTTTAGAAGAAGTGTTTGTAAAACTAACAACGGGATGGAATTTTAAATACGATTTCATTGACACGAGAGCATAGGTATATACAAACTACAGAAAACCGGTAATAAAGTAACATTCCATCCGAAAATACCGGCTTTTTACTCCTAACTAATCGCGTGCTTAATGCGTCCGTAAGTTACCCCCTAATACAAACAATACGCACGTCGCGGCGTCGCCCACAACGAAACTCGAAATAAATAACTCGTTGAAGACATTTTCTTTGTGTCGATACTGTAACGACTGATTTGTGAACAAGGACTATGGTCTCAACAAAGATTATTCACAACAGAGGAGTCAGATTATTTTATGTCATTTATCTAATTAATATATTTAGTATATTTCATTGTTTTTATGTAGTTACATTGAAAATCATTGTATACATGATACATGTCATAGTTTTAGTGTTTTCCTTGTGTATGTCTTCTTTAGAAATTCTAAGCATCTACAGATTCGTTCCTGCAGTTGTAGTAAGAGCCTCTAATTTTAGCGTGTTTACGGTGTTAAATCATAATATCGTTATTTAATATGAAATTGCTTATTGTAGTTAAGACTCTGATTAAGAATGAGTATATCAGAGGAAGTTTGAAAATAGCACCAGTGACAGAGGAGTTGAGAAGTAATAGGTTAGCATGGTATGGGCATGTCATGAGAAGAGGTGAAAACCATATAACTAGAAAAATATTGAGTATGATGATGAATGGATATACGAGTAGAGGAAGACCGAAAAAGGTGTGGATGGATTGTGTGAAAAATGATATGTGTGTAAAAGGTGTGAATACTGAGATGACATTTGATAGGAAAGAGTGGAAAATGAAAACATGTTGTGCTGACCCTTATTAAGTGGGATAAGGGTAATGATGGTGATGATGATGACTCTGAAAATTTCTTAAAAATGTATTTCATAATATGAAGCGATAATTTTGAATACAGTGCACGAAGCTACCTTTTAAAACTTTAAAATAATATTAATGTTATTTTTGGAAAGCATAAATAATAAGTCAGGGTTGTCTAGTGGTTTGACCGGTAGAATATAAATCCGTTGTCCGCAGGTTCGAAACTCGTCTTGTACTAATTTAAATTGGTAACTTTACACCTAAGTTAAGTTTGCAGTTGTCTGACAGTGAAGGAAAACATTGTGAGGAATCCTGAACCCAAAAGCTATTCTTGTAGTACAGTAAAACTGTGGATTTCTTAGAGTTTGAAATAACCAATACGTCGTCGGCTGCCGTGGACATTATGCCCAGACTTTCCTTAGGGAAAAGGCCTATCATCCTGCAATGTAAATGTTAATAATAATAGAGCACTTTTAACAAGACAATAGCACACGTAGGCATAATGAAATAGGAACGAACTCCATGCGTCCCATCTGTGTGCATTAGTCCTTAATTTTAATCTTTGATATTGATACACTTAGTACATTTATAGCAAGAATGCCGGTTCCGTGCAATTCAGATGCGATCGTTACTGTCACGCGACAGAGCGTGTTGGTGCGGCCTTCAGTCCTACTTACCAACAGGAATGTCCTATCAGATTCTCTCTCATTTGACTTGAAGTATCTGAGTTTTTCTTTTGTCTTCATATTATTCTTCGTCTTTTTTTTGTAACTGAGCTTTGATCTTATTATATATAGTAATCTATTATGAGTTGTGTATTTAGGGTCTTCTTTACCATTTTTTAGAATAGATTGTAGGACGCTCTTCGTACACTACGTACATATAGCAATATTATTTAAAGTTGTTTTTCCCCGTGGCTTCATTGACTCGGATTTTGATTAAATCTATATATTGGGAATAAATCCACTATTCGAAATAAAAAATATTCTTTATACTAATAAGTATTCCGGGGAAGGATTTTGGAGCGATCTTAGTCTGTCATGTACTAGATTTTATATTGTATTGATAATCTCGCGTTATTTGACTCTATATGTTGTAATATTGGTGGTGTTTTACGTATTATAGTTCGGCTATTGTGTACAAGTGAAGCGCATGGGTAACAATACCACGGAGTATGTACTCTCAGATGCCAAAAAAACTCCATGGAAAATTCGAGCAAGGGCGCCACTATTTTGTTAGAATATTTAAATTACCACAAGACACTTGTAACATTTATTATCAACTCGATAATGGTAGTAATAATCTAGAAGATTGATAGCCAAAAATAAATTAGGAATTTATTATTTAAAAAAACATCTCAAGTGTATCGTAAAAATTGCTTAAATAAAAAAAAAGACGACAGTATATTTTGTAATATCAGAATTGACTATTGTATATTTCGATATTTTATGATTCGATTAAACAAAAAAACATCTCTCTACAAAAGAAAGTCTGCCTGTAAAAATTTAATTTCCTTCTAAGTCAACTTTAGCATTTTTTTGATTGGAAGATTTACAATTACAATTTTCCTATTTTTTTTCTTGTTTCCATTGATATTTATTTCCCTCTGGGATTGAATGAAATGAAATCGAATGAAACGATTCACCGGTATTCTTTTACAGATCTGTCTGATTAGTTTTAAGATCTTTTGTAAACGAATGAATCAATTTAAATTTATTTCTTTTGTATTTTCTCTATTGTCATTCAGTTTTTCTTCTTTTATTGGCTTCGGAGCTACAATTAGAATCTATATGAATGTTATTACCATACAATCAATTTTCTCTGTACACATTACAAAAACAAAACATTATATATATTTTACTAGCTGACATGACCACGCGTCGTGGCTCAGTTATTGAAAAAGAAATTCAAAATTTAAACATCTTTTTTTTTTATCATAGGAGGCAAACGAACAGATGGGTCACCTGATGTTAAGTGATCACCACCGTCCATAGACACTCGCAACACCAGGGGAGTCACAAGTGCGTTGCCAGCCTGTGTTTGGGAGGAGGGCGGGGGGACAGGAAGGGAAGGAAGAAGGGGAAGGGGAGGGTACGTGGGTCTCCGGCTCTCTCACTGACCGAACGAAACGTAACAATGCAAGCACTGTTACATTACGTCGGTTTTCTGTGAGAGGGTGGTGCTTCCCCGGACGAGCCGACCCATTCGTGCTGAAAACAACAATAGCTTGGCTCTACCACTACATCGCCCTCTATGAGATATCTATGACAATTTCCTATCAACAAATTAATTTAAAACCCCATCTGTTCATGATTGATGAAACTTACAATTAATAATAATAATCAACGTTGACAATAATTCAATTTGTAATTGAAAACATAAAGGCCATCAACCGAAATATAAATTATCCTATCTCTCTAGTTGGACTAAATTATACATAAATGCCTAATTTCATATAGATCGGTTAAAAAGTATCGGAGTTCATTGTAAACAAATATCATGATACTGGATCTTTATATATTTAAATATGAAAGTCGTCTACTGGTTTATCCGTTGGAATATCAATCTGATGTTAGCAGGTTAGAACCCCGGCATGTCACAACGGCTTTTTTCCCGCACATTTATTGGTTTAAATTGGCAACACAATCAGCTGACGGTGATTCCTGAACCTGAGAGATGTTCTTGTAGTACCTCCGTATATGGGAAATATAGTACTGGATTTCTCAGTTTGAAATGGGCAATACGCAGTGGACTCGTGTGGTGATTATGCCCGTACCTTCCTTCGGGTAAAGCCCTATGGCCACGCAGTGGGTATCATATAAGCTGATGATGGTGATAGCAATAGACTGTTTATGGCTTTTTCCTGGTGTTCTTCGGCGATTGCGTGTTTTGTTTGGATTAAATTATGGTAACTTTAACCCAATTTCCAAATGCCACTGTTAAATATAAAATAAATTTGGACTAGTTTGATGTATTTTATATGTTATGCTAAATATCTTGAGGTTGTTAAGTTGAAACTACTAAGAAACTTGGTGTTAGGTAAAAGTTATGACTAGAATGTAAGACCATAAAGAGAGAAACTAAAGGACGGTTTCGAAACATATCTTTCTGAACTTTTTCTTACGCATATTGTTATGGAATTCCTGTCATATCTGGAGATTCTAGAGATATAAGTAACATAGGAAAATGTTTTATTTTTTGTCGTCTTATATCAGAATTGTGTAGTCCTCTGATAAATATCTTAGGTAATAACTCATTACCTAAGGTACGTGGATGCATAGATTTAATTTTCTGATTAAGTATTACATTTCTTGGTACATACGTATTAAAGCCACCGCAGTGCATTCGTCGTCTTGCGGTGTCATTGTTTTGCAAGTGTAACCTAACCGAACTGAGACGGGAAAATTGAGAGAAATTAATAGCTCACTTACTAATCTATACTAAAGAGGTAAAGTTTGTGAGTTTGTGACGTTGTAGGGGGTAATCTCAGTAACTACTGGTCCGATTTGAATAATTCTTTCAGTGTTATATAGCTTATTCATCGAGAATGGTTATAGGCTATATATCATCACGCTAAGACTAATAGGAGCGGAGCACAGATGAAAAATATTTCAAAATCGGGATGTTTTTTCCTTTTGATAACTGCTGCGTGTTAGTGTTATTGTTAGTGTATCTATTCCACGCAAACGAAGTCGCGGGCAAAGACTAGCACTATATAATAATACACGATAAGATATCAATCACATTGCCGAGGTATAGATTGTCTTCACCTGACCAAATTCAATTGCGGTGGCGTTTATACGTAAGTAACTATCATTAAATGATTTTAATTTTCTGTAAAATAAATATGCTATAAACATTTGATTTATTAACAAGTTAAATATTAGTGTGTTAGAACAGTCACCTTCCCCGCAACACACAAATAGGGGGATGAATCAATTTGATTGCAAAGGGAACTAAACGAGCGGTTCGCATGTCGAATGCGAACACACCGACCCCCGACTCCACCCTTCAACCCTCGTTACGAATCATAATTATTACGTAAATGACAGACATTAGGGTGCAATAGTTGAAATCTTATTGTTGCGTCGACAGGTTTTGGGTATTATCTTCCCGCGATGAATTTATACACATGTTTAGGTCAGCTATTTCTTCGCAGCTACATCCACGAGACACATATGAAGTAATAGTTTAACATATTATTGATCACTAGCTGACTTGTGCAACTTCGTCTGCACCAAATTGGTTATAACCTGTTTCAATTGTAAATAATCATTATCTATAACACTGAGGGATAATATACCTTTAATATACCATAAAATACAAATTTTTGTCTTACTTCCATTATCCTTTTATGGGACAAAAATAGATGTAACCCCGTAGTATTAATTATCCCTGTATCAAGTTTCGTCAAAATTGGTTTAGTACTCTCAGAGTAATACGTTTTCAGATCCTATACTTTTACAGGTTCACGCCGGCGCGTACCACCGGTGGCCCGCACTAGACTGTCTTTTCTGGCGACGCGTACCACCAGTGGTACGTATTCGGTTGATCTATTTTTAATAAACAAACGTTAAATTCTCATTATTTCTAATAGCACAATCGAATACGTATCACCGGTGGTACACGCCGCCAGAAAAGACAGTCTAGTGCGGACCACCGATGGTATGCGCCGGCGTGAACGTGTTAATCCGTTATCCTGGAGATATCTGTTATTTTGATTTTGTTTAGTTCGGTGAAGCTGTTAAGACCCTGCTAGGTCAATAGCGTAGTCAGATCGAAAAAAAAAATGATTTTGTTTTTA